>PVKE010049168.1:0-11359 GCA_004027555.1 Craseonycteris thonglongyai | reverse complement strand
GAACCAGCCTTTGCTGGCTGAAAAGCCTTGTCCTCGAGGAGGCGAATCACTCCTGGCAGCGCTAGTACTGGCTTGAGGTTCGTCAGCACCTTCTTCAGCCTCTTCATTGTCGTCATCGGGCAAGATTTGGTCGTAGAGAGCTTTGGCCTTTGTCCTGATCATATTAGTGTCCAAACTCACTGTCTTTTTCCTGCAATCAGCAATCCACAACGCCAGTGCAGCTTCCATTTTCACAATTCTGTTATTACGCGGAGTTACCACACGTTTCGCTTCTTTATTGAAGGTTATTGAAGCAGTTTTGCGGATGTTTGCTTCCTCTTTCTTGATGTACCGCACTGTAGATTCATTCACCCCGTAATGGCGTGCCACAGATGCATAACTTCTGCACTCTTTGATCATATCTAAAAGTTTCACTTTTTCACTGATGGTCATCATCTACTTCCTCTTGGGCGCCTCGGAGGAAGCTTTCGCAGGGGCACAGCGCTTAGGCGGCATTATAAGGGCTTAATTAATAAAAAAAGTTATCGCTTAAACAAAACAAGTTATCGCCAACACAACACTAAAATACAGTATGCAAGACAGTCAACATCATGGACAAGACTGGCGAGATACAACAAGAGAAGATGCTAGGTGAGGCTGCGATGATGCGCAATCAACTCACAGGGATCAATCCACTCGTACTCTCATTGGTCGATGTCGCACCAGAAACCAATCACATGCCTTTATGAGAGCCCGTGGTATGTACTCTGAGTCAACTCATCTCTTTGTTTGACATGCAGGGATCCTTCTCTCGCGCGCATCAACATGAAACAATGCTCCTTTCCGCAATGTGGCTGCCGACATGGTTGTATTTTTTCATTTTTATTTTTTGATGAATATTTTGGAAAAACCTGCAAAGCACTGAAGCCGCAAACCATGAAGCGCGAAGTGGCGAGGGAGCACTGTATTTCAATTTTCTAAGTACCTAAGACATCAAAACTAACAAGTAACAGCAGGTTAAGAAACAGGGAGAATGGATTTACAAAGAAAGCTAGAGAACAGTTAACAAATGGCAATTGTAGGTCCTTACCTATCAATAACTGAATGTAAATGGATTAAATTCTCCAATCAAAAGACACATAATGGCTGAATGGGTAAAAGGCCAGACCCAACAATATGCTGCCTATGTGAACTCACTTTAGCCTTAAAGACACACATAGATCGACACTGATATGTCAAGTAAATGGAAAACCAAAAGAAGCAAGGGTAGCTCCTACTATGTCAAACAAAATAAACAGCAATACAATAATAGAGACTTTAATACCCCAGTCTTAATAATGAACAGATCATCTAAACCAACAATAAGGAAACAGCAGATGTGATCAATGCTATAGGCTAAGTGGCCCTAACAGACATATAAAGAACATTCTGTCTGACAACAGCAGAGTACACGTTCTTAGCCTCTTGACATACAAACACATCTCAGATATGTGTTCCTTAAGCCGTTGTAAACACTGATGTCTCTGAGACGTGCAGATTTAATTTGCTTTGAGTGCAGTTATAATGCAAATAGTATCAAGAAGTAATTGTATATATTCATTGTTAAAGGGTGAACTGTAGAAACAATCCTTTGAGATGTCTGTTTTGAATTTGTACAAAAGTGATACAAAGCCACATGTGAGTGAAAACAACAAGACTCATATTCAGCAAATTTGTACGGCTGACTATTCGACAGAAGATTCAAATTCAAGTGAAGGTGGCCCTGTCCTACATAATGCTCATAAATGTGTAAGACCTACATCTATATCAAGCAGTGATGATTGTGATTCAGGAGATAAAGAATGGAATTGAGAAGAAAAAGAAAATATTCCAAATATATAAAACATTTACCCAAATTACTGATATACGGTAAACACTTTAGTTTTGGAAAGACTAGGAGGAAATCCTACACCTCTTTGTGTTTTGAAACAAGTGCTAAGTGATGTTCTTTTTAAAACAATAACCACAGAAACAAATAGATATACAAGTCAAAAGATAAAGGACCAGAACTCAAAAAAGGACAAGGATTGGTTTCCAATAACAAATAATGAAATGAAAGCATACCTTTCATTATGTATCATAATGTCAGAAAAATCTAAAATAGATATGTACTGGTCAAAAAGAGCACAATATTAGAGATACCAATATTTTTAAAACTATGCCTGGGGAAGCTGGGATGGCTCAGTGGGTAAGCACTCACTTTGCAGCCCCGGACACTAAGGATCGAATCTCAGGCCTGGCCCATGCGGACCCATTTGCTGAGCTGGGGTGTGCCCCCAGTTCGGTTCTTGCTGGGGCCTATGCAGGAGGCTCCTGGCCCAGTTCCTGCCCTGCGCAGCCCCGTGCCCACCTGTGGAGTGAAACTATATGGAAAACTAATGTCAACTATGGAGACTGCTCTGGGCCCTCCCCTTCTCTCTGTCTCTGTCTATCTCTGTCTCTGTCAAACAATAATAATAATAAAAAAACTATGCCTCACAAACGTTTTTAGACTATATCACATTTTCTTCACTTGTGGATAATGAAATTTTGTCATTTATAAGCAAAAGTTTTTAAAAATTAAATACTCACCATTTTGAGATAAAAAAAATGTTAGCTCTTTTCCTGGAGACTTAAAATTCATTTTGGAAATTCTTTCATCACTTAGTGACATCTTGATCTTGGGCTTTTATTAAAAAAATAAAATAAAGCAGAATATTATTTCTGCATCATTATGGACTAAAACTAATTTTCTGCATTATAATTTTAAAATTGTTCATGAGACCATTCTCTTTAAGCTACTTGTACTATTTTTAACCTGGATAAACTATTGATATTTATACCATTAAGGAAATTAATAACAGTTATTGTCTCCACTAAAAGGCTCTCCCCCTACCAAGAAACCAAAGATTTGAGAAAGTATTGATTTTATCTGTACTTATACCTATATGTTAATGGCTGGGTATACCCACATTTCTGTCTTGAGCTGGATCTCTCACCCTGCGCTCCAGGCTGTGTGTCCAGCCATGTCACTTGCTGTCACCTCTTGGATGTCTAATCAGGCACTTTATGCCTCATATGTCTAAGGTGACCAGACGTCCCGCTTTTGGCGGGACAGTCCCGATTTTTAACAATTTGTCCTGTGTCCCACGGCGTTTTAAAAAAGTCCCGATTTTTGGAAAGAATGCATGACAAGCTAGGGAACAGTGGGAGATAGACCAAATTTTTAATGAAGAACCCCCTCCCCACCCAATCAATGGTGTCCCGCTTTACCAATGTTAAATCTGGTCACCTTACATATGTCCAAAACCAACCGCTTACTTTTGCCCCTAAAACTAATCTCCCCCACCCCACCCAACACCACCCAGTCTTCCCATCATAGTAAACAGTAACTATTCTTATAGTTGTTCAGGCCCAAAACCTTAGAATCATCTTTGCCTTCTCTTTCCCTCTCAAACTCCACGCCCTTCAAAACACCTTCAGCTAATTCCAGGAGCTTCCTGACTGGTCTGTCAGCAGTGAAGCCATAGTGAACCTACTGCACCCTCTGCTCAGGGGTTGTCCCATCTCAGAATAAAAGCCAGGTGCCCTCCAGGTCGGCCAGCTGCCTCACCAAGTGCCTCTTGCTGAGCCCAGCGGCCTGGCCACACCTGCTGCTACACTGTTCTTCCAACAACCCAAACATGCTCCCACCTGAGGCCTTTGCACAGAAATCTTTGCCTAGATGACTCCATGGGTGCATCCCCACTTCCTGTAGGTCTGCTCAAACGTCACTTCCTCAGAAGACCGGCCCTAACTCCCCTACCCTGTCACTCAGTCTCCATATCCTTTCATCCTATCACTTCCACTTGGGAAGTGTAAGAAGCATAGCATTATGGGAAGCATAGCATTATGGGAGGCATGCCAGTTCTGGACTCTACTGCCTGCACACAGTCACCCAGCTCCTCTGCTTTCTAGGTCTGACTGTGGGCATGTTACGTTCTGTGCCTCATTTCCCTCCCCAAGGCTTGTTTGGGGGCATTAAGTGAACTGATCCTGGGAAATGAGTGGAACCAGGTAAACATCCCATGAGTGTCAGCTATTCCTCTTGTGCACCTGGTACCTCCTCCCCCTCCACATGGGCTTTTTCCCTGCTAGAACCCAGGCACGCGGAGAAGCGCTCATCACATAGTAGGCGCACAATCGGGGTTGTTACTACAACCATATACTCTTTATGTGGGTCGCTGCAAGTACAAACCGCTGATTTCCTGACTTTGCTAAAGTCAAGCAAGAATTCTAACTTGCTTGAAGATGACCCGGCACTGCTGCCAAGCATGTCCGATTCCTGGCTTGTTACTGTACTCGAACTCCTGTGCTGGATGTTCAAAGCAAGAATGAACGCATAAGAGAATTGCTGGTTTCCATGGAGATACACCTACACCTACACACACACACACACACACACACACACACACACACACACAACTTTAATAAAGTCTGACTTATAAACTACACATAAAGTGTACTAACTGATAAGTTCTGACATCTACACCTGTGAAACCACCACCTCAGTGAAGATGGTGAACATATCCATTACCCCCCAAGATTTTCTGTGCCCCTCAGTAATCCCTCTTCCCCCATCCTCAGACAACCACTCATCTGCTTTCTGTCACTACAGGTTACTTTGCACTTCCTAGAACTTTATATAATGGGAATCACAACAGTATATACCCTGTTTTCTGGCTTTCACCCAGCATAATTTTGATTCATCCCTGTTGCATATATCATGAGTTATTGCTGTGTCATACTGTATGTAGTATATGGATATTATATGTGTTTATCTTGATGGACATTTGGAATGCCGCACTGAAAACCAGAAGTGAACTTGATCAGATGGTTTCTGAAGATCCCTGGACCAGAGTGTTTGCACTCGGTCATGGGATCCATGGTGATGCCATCTATAAAAACATGGTTGAATTTAAGGTGGACATTCATGTCCCTCAAAGCAGAGCCCCAAACCCAGGCTGTGACCAGTGACCAGGCTCCCAGATGACCTAGAGAAGCCATCAGTCAGGTCCTCTAATGGGAGGAGGCATAGCTGGGCAATGATGGTGTGACCTGTGAGGTGCTGAATTGGAACATGAAGCTCCTGGCACACAAGGAGTCTGAGGTGCAACCCAGGAATTCATGGTCAGAGTCTCTCCTTAGACAAATGGTGTGGAAGCCCCTGTAGGAGCAGCTGTGAGAAGCTTCCCAGATGTGAAGTTCTGCAGGCCCCCAAGACACTCCCTTGTGGTTCCAAATGAATGGCTCAAAAATAAAAAGTCCTTCTAACCCACTAACCTGAAACCCCCACCCAAAACTGGTTTGTCTCAGTTTGCCCCAGCAGCTGAATCCTTCAGTCAGTTACTGACACTGCCCCTGCGCCACCGAGGCCTCGCGGGAAGCCAGGCATCTAGCCTGGACATGCCCGGTCCTCGGGGGCCCACCTAGCATCTCGTGCACACTCAGAAGCTGTTCCTTGGCAGCTTTGCTCTGGGACAGGCTTTCCACCCTTGCAAACACTAGATCACGTAACGAAATATTTCACAACAAAGTATCTCGGGTTCTAAGCCTCACGGCCCACCCAGCGTGTTGGTGGGCCCTCTGACCTACACCACAGCATCACCACTTCAGTGGCTAGGAGTCTACTTCCTAGGTCATGACCAGGAAATATATTTTCCCTAACATTAAAAAAAAAAAATGTGAAAAGAAGTCTTAAATTATTTCCTGAAGTTTATGAAAAGCCCAGGTTTTGATGATGGTTCAACCATTTCAGAATAAAGCCATTCCTTGCCCTGTAAATTCTAAGCTATTACTTGTTACCTGATTTGTCACCATATAAGTGCTTCCATGTTTGGTTCCAGATAAGACATTGTTTGGAAAATTTAAACAGGATTTAGTCATTTGGTCAGTAACAGAGATGAATGCAAAGCTTAAGAGAGCTTCAAAGAATTCCAGGAAAACCAGCTGAAATATAAGAAAATAGAAAAAGCCTTATTCATTCTGACACCCCTCAGGTCAGTCAGCGCTGCATCCAATGTTTGTGTCTACGCTCCAGAGCACACCACCTCGTCGATGCCAAGAAGCGCATCATGGGTGTACACCAGTTAGCAGTAAAATCTACAACATGTAAAAGATTGTTTCTAAGTACTGTCATTAGATTTGACAGTCATTTTTCTGTTTTGATTGAAACATTTTATATTAGCTAACTGAAGACAGTCGTTTCCAAAATTGTTTTTTTTTCCTTAAACAACTAGAAATGTGGCACCTATAAACCCAAGTGACAAGTGCAAGTGTTACCCACTGAGCAGAAGCCCCACCCACCCTCCATGACCCCAAGACATGGGCCTGGGGTGTATTGCCCATGAGGCTGGCCTCCTCAGACTTTGACCACCTGTCCCGTCTGTCCACCTGGACCCAGGGCCCATTGAGTCTGAACCAGCACAGGGCCACTAATTTGACCAGAGGCTCCGGGCTGGCCTCTGCCTGCTGCCGGGGGTCTGCTCAGCATCCCCAACACCAGTGTCCCCCAGTCTAAGGTTTCTGCAACCTGCCCACAGAGAGGCCTGGCTGGTCAGATGAGGCATTTGCCTGCTGCAAGCAATGCTAAAAATTAAAGACAGACCTAATCCACCAGAGAAAGAGAGCAATTAGTTCCTTTGGGTATATTTGGACACATATACACAAACGCACACACAACCATTTCATGTATTGGGGTTAGAATTCTCAGTCAAATCTTGGTCCTTGGTATCCAATGCTAAACAAACAGCCTAAATTGGATCTATACCATTTATGTCACCTCTTTACAAACCTCAAGTTCAAAGTTGCTGTCAGTTCCATCATACATGAAAGGATTGTCCTCTGCTATGACCTCCATAAATCTGGTTGCTGTTAATTCTTTATTTATCATTTTAAAGTCCTGTAAAAAGAAACATCCAAACAAACCAAAATGGCCTACAAAAATATATAGCTGTTTGTGATGTTAATGTAATGCAAAATTTTAGGAAAATGGCCATGAAAATTCATCTTAGGTCTTCACCTCATTATTTGCATATCATAGCTAGAATATTTTGCGTTCAATTAAAATAAAATTGCCTATAAATATAAAACCAGTTAGTAATTGTAAGTGCTTACTTTCAGCATCCAGAGGAAGTGTCTCATCTTCATGGTGAGCTCGTGGGGAGGAGCTGTGTGTGGTTTGCAGTAAGCCATGTAGATCTCCCAGCACTTATCGATGTAATTCATGGAATAGAGTGTCTCCTGTTGCCTGCTGAATAAGTTGCCTAAAAATGGACAAATAGACAAAAAATAACAAAATTAAGTTTTGAAAAAGTAGTGGTAAATATATAATCCTGTTGGTTTTGATCTTACCTTTTACATGGCAGGCATTTGGGTGAATGTTCTCGGTCATCAGTTTTGTAAAACACAAAAAAAGTGATGGGCTTCTATTCCTGTGATTATAAAGATATGAGAATCATTCCTCCCTCCTGGAAAGGGGTGTAAGTCCCCTCCCAGTGTGTGGCGTGGACTTAGTAACTGGCTTCTAACAAGTAGAGAATAGGAAGGGAGAAATAGGAAGTTTACGGGTGAGAATCCTGGCTGCCACCACTTTAAAGAGGTGATCAAAGTTAACATCACCAGTAATAAGACAGGTCAGTGCCACATACCCTGAGAGGATGTAACAAGAAAGGCGGCTCAACCTCCCTGGTATTCTTCCCCCAAACCCATAATAACCTCAGTGTAATGAAGAGAAAGCATCAGCAGACCAAAATCAAGGAACATTTTACAGACTAACTGACCAATATGCTCCAAAAGTGTCAACGTCACAAAAGACAAAGTCTGGGAAACTATCACAGGTTGTTTGGGACTAAGGAGATATGACAACCACACGTAATGTGGGATCCTGGGTTAGATCCTGTAATAGAAAAAGGACATCAGTGGGAAAACCGGGTAAGTCTTAATAAAGTCTGCAATGTACTTAATGGTATCACAGCCATGTTAGTTCCTTCCTTTGATAAGTGTATGTGGTTCTGTAAGACGTTACCATTAGGAGGAGCTGGGCGAAGGGTAATCTAGGAACTCTACTATAATAACTTGGCGATACTCCCGTAAACCTAAAAGAGTTTCAAAATATAGTGTTGTTTTTAAAGATACAATATCGTTGTGCTTTGAGAAAGAGGGAGTTGGTTGTGACTATTTCTGAGTATAACCCAGAGAGCTACTGGTAGCCCTGAAACATGACCAGATCTGAAGAGTTCTCAGAGTTTTAAGCTGGAATCTCAAATTATTCCTAGTCCTTCAGTTCAAACGTTTGTAAAAACAATGACGAGTGCTGAGGAAAAGGGGGCAGCAGTATGGCTGGAGAAACGACTGGCCCTGCCCTCATCTCTCACGGGGATCCAGACGTTGTACTTACAGGTATTCTTTGTGATAAATGTGGAAAGCCAGCTGCAGGAGGTAATTCAGAAATGTTCTCAAAAGTATTGTTGTAAATGGAGAATGAATTTCTTCAACTGGTATGTTCTTATTGGCTAAAACAAGAAAATTGGAAAGAATGTCTCGTTGTATTTTCTAGAACCTTCTATTTTATTTGCTCCTGGTACACAATTCAGAGAACTGAATACAATGGAGTACTTTTTTTTTTCCTAGCAAAAACTCTGAACAGTATGTTTGTATCCACCTGAAAATCAAGTGCCACCTGAAAGATCTTCATCTGGTCATTTTACAAGAAACTGTCCAGAATTCATGTTCCAGTGTTTCTCAGAATGGTCTGAACCACAACTGGATTAATGCTACAAATTCTAAGTGGATTCTAAGTCTGTTACAAACACTTAAAGTTGAAGTAAATAGGTATTCTAATATTTTATTTTTCAAGTAGATAACTTGCTTTTCAGTCCTGCCACCCAGAATTCAGCTGAAAGGCGTAAAACCTTCAAAGTGGTTAAATTTATTGCATGAATCTCTCATTTGAAATCAAGCCCAAGCCCTAGACTGCCTAAATCCTTTTCTAATCTCTCCCAAGCCCTCCATGACCCTATTTCTGACCTGACAATTTAATGTGTTTTCACTGCAGATCAGGGGTAGGCAAGCTTCTCCCCAAAGGGCCAGACAGTATGTGTCTTAGGCTTTGTGGGCCAGAAAGTGTCTGTCACAGCCATTCAGTTCTAGTGCCAAACAGTAGAAGCAGCCCCAGACAGCATGCAAGCCAACAGGCATGGCCTTTTTTCAATAAAACTTTATTTAGAAGAACAGGTGCAGGGTCCTGCTCTGCTGATCTCGCTATAGATGGCCTTTCAGTGTTACTGTGATTTCACAGGATTGCCTCTTCGAGTACATTTTAAGCACCTTGAGAAGAGGCCCAGGCGTTGACATCTGGAGCACCTCTCCCAGCCTTTGCCTTTGCTCCCTTGCCATTTCCCAACCGGTTTCATACTGATGATATGCTGCTCTTGAAACCAGAAGGTGTGGAGGACCTGCAATGCTCACCACTTAGCACTCTGTCCATAGCAGCAAGAGTTATGTTATGGTGATGAAATTTGCAGTCTTTCAGAAACCTCCAGAAGTGAAGCTTTGTCATCAGAAAGGTGTTGTCCAGGGAGTGGTCACCCCCTAGGCTGCTGTAAAAGCTGTAGATTCTTCTTAATTCTGTAATATTCCTTAAGACAGCGTATTCTGCCTGGAAGGAGAAAGCCATGCTCATCTTAATCTTACCTAATGAGAACAAAAGCAAGCAAACGAAACACCTGTTTTCTAAATTATGAGATAACATGCAAAGTAATGTTATATTCTTTCCACCCACCCCCAGGTCAATAAAATGCAATTTCTGAATAACAGTAAAAACCATGCTATTACCTAGACAGTGAAATTACTTTTTTACTGCTATGTGATAGTTTCCTATCTGAATGGCAGCAATACAATTCTCTTGTCTACAGATCACTATCCCTCATGAACACAAATACAAAAATACTCAACAAAATACTAGCAAGTTGAATCTAGCAAGGTATATTAAAAAATATATATCTCAACACCAAGAGAGGTTTATTCTAGGAGAAAATGGCAATGGGAGAAAAACTGGTGAGATACAAACAAAGTCTTAGTTTAGTGTTATAGCAAGGTTAACTTCTTGTATTTGATGGTGATATAAGATGATAACATTAGTAGAAGCTGTGTAAAAGGAATATGGAAATGGTACTATTTTTGCAACTCTTCTGTAAGTCTAAAATCATCTAAAATAAAAAGTAAAACAGATCATTTTGACCACATTATAAAATATTATCTGATCATTAAATATTTTTAAAGATATTCCTAAAGTGTGGAATTATAGAATTCTTTCACTTTCTATGTCTGTTTGAATTTTTGTAAGAGCATGTGGTACTTTTGTAATTGTAAGTCAAGACATTTTATAAAAATTTTAAAAGACCCATGTTTTGACATAGAACTCCAAAGTGGAGAATGAATGATATATATGTAAAACAAAAATACATACACCTGTACATACATTTATAATATAAACAATGTGATCCCCTCTTTTCTGTTAAAACAATACATATGTTTAAATATTTGTCTGAAAATTACATTGTTGGAGAGTACTTAATGGCACTGAATAGCTATCTTTAAATACTACATGAAAAAAGATTGTATCAACAGAATGAGCCATTCTTAGATAGGTTTGCAAAGAGGAAAAACTGGGTGTTCTCTTTAATTTACTTTTTCTTTATGTTTCCTACATTTTCTACAAGTGTCATGTACGACTTCTGTAACTAAAGAAAGTAATAAAGGCTCCTCCTATTTTTAACAAGAATCTTGCAGCAGATGACCTGAGTGACAACACCATGTTGGCCAGGAGGCAGAAGAGGAGAGGGAGGGAGGAATGAGGCATCGCTTCTGAGACCCAAAGACCTGGGCAGACGTGGCTGTGGTGAGCAAGGGAGGAGGGGCACGGGGGCCGGCTGTTTTGAGGTGCCAGCACCCCTCTTGTCACAAATATCTTACAGCATTTTCACAGAAGTCATGCCAAGCCCCAGTCAAAACAGGGCCAAAATGCTGAAGTGGAATGTGATGGCTCTGATTTGCCAGATGCTAATCACATGAGGCCCAGGCACACACAATCTTCTCTCTCTAAAGATTTCTAGATGCTAAATGAGGGAAAGCCGGGACGGCTCAGCGGGTTGAGCGCTCGCTTTGGGGCCATGAGGACCGAGGATCGAGTCCCGGCTCCGGCCCAGGCAGGACCCACGTGCTGAACTGGGGAGTTCCCACAGTTCGGTTCTCTAACTGTCTCTGTCTCTGTCTCTCTCTCTATCTGTCAAAAAGTAAAATAGAAATAACTATGCACTGAAGA
>PVKE010049167.1:0-11349 GCA_004027555.1 Craseonycteris thonglongyai | reverse complement strand
TTAAAAAAAAAAAAAAAAAAGAAAGTTCTGTTATGGGAGTACATAAGCAAAAACGTTTGAAGATTGCTGATACAAAGGCTGCCTTCTATCTTTGGTTATCTCCTTTTCAAGTCCAAAAACACTCTTTTCAGAATCCAGAATGGTTAAAGCCTTTAGAGACTGACTCACAAAAATTATTAAGCAGATAATATTGAGATAGACACCAAAACACCAATTTGTTAATTTCTACAGAGAAATGGCACTTTGACAACTACTGGAAGTTCTTGAATTTATACATTCAGCACATTTTCTCTTTGCAAAGCAAAATAGAAAACCAAATGAAAATCAGAACAAAAAGGGGAGGGTCATTGATTACCCTTTGAGTGCAAATTGTAAGACTTGTGCATCATCAATCAGTTTAGACACAGGCAAAATCATGTAAAAGTTAAGATGTTCTAAGATGGTTGTTAGGTAAACTGTGATTTATGAGATGATAAACCAAAAATTTATTGGCATAAATCTACACTAGTTCTATACATCTATCTTCCAACAGAGATAGTCTTTCTCATGGGATTAAAAATATTAAAAATCCAATGGCTAAGATACATTTTATTCATTGTGTGCTACCAACATAATTGAGTTACTCCCTCCCTTTGTTTTTGTGGCTGACCAACTTCTCCAGCCCCTTAGACTCACTCATTCTTTCTTAAAATACTAATGCAGTCAATCAGATAATAGTATACCTATTACTTAGGAGCCCCCGAGTCATTCTCTCTCCTCAGATGACTTTACATCTTTTTTTCTGTGATTATTGATGCTCAGAATCTACAACTTAACTATCAAAAGGCAATCAAGGGAAGCCAGGATGGCTCAGCGGGTTAAGCACTCACTTTGTAGCCCCCGGGGACCAAGGATCGAATCCCAGCCCTGAACCATTCGGACCCATATGCTGAACTGGGTGCTTCCCACGAGGAGGCCCCCAGTTCAGTTCTTGACACACACACCCGGTTTGGTGCCTGGATTGAGGGGGTGTGCCTCACATAGAGGAGGCCCCCAGCCCAGTTCCCACTCTGTGCAGTCCGAGCCAACCTGTGTGAAATGAAGCTATGTTGAAAAATGATTACATACAACTATGGAGACTGCTCTGGGCCCTCCCCCTTCTCTCTGTCTCTGTCAAAAACAAAATAAATCTTTTTTTTTAAAAAAAGGCAATCAAACAGTATTCTTTTGCAGTTCTTTGGTAGGGTGGAGTGGAAATGAACCTCACTGTAGTCTTTAGTACTGACAATGTTGCTCAGAAGGAACAACATCAATGAAATAGGCAAGTACAGTTTCTTTCTAGTTAAAATTAATAAATCAGTTGTAGAAGTTCATAGGATTGTGTTGCCATATAGAATACAGTCACACACATAGACTCACCACAGATTTGTAATAAGAATTTAGTGTATGGTGTAACAAGCACACAAATTATACAGAAGTAATCACAGAGACAAACTGTAACTCAGAAATTAGAAAAAAGTGGAAGAGAGGATAAATCTGGCTAGATGAGGAAAAACTATAAAGGACCAAAAAGAGAAGATTCAAAATGCAAGCTTCGATGAGGAGATGCAGTCCAGGGCCTTCGGGAGGAAGAGAAGTATATTGGATGATGATGACATAGGCAGAAAAGGATGAAAGTGATGAAATGGAAGATGAGACAAAGGATATTTGAATGATATTCCCATTCTAAATGGGTGTCTAATTCAGGCTCAAATTCTCTTCAGAAGAGAAACAGTTACAGAGCCTGAGGCATGATATGAACAGAACAAAGACTCTAGATTGAGAGATTCCATTAGGATTCTGAGAGAAGAAAAAATGGGGTTTTCTCTGATATAAGAAACCAGGTTTAATACAAACAGTTTACAAACTTTTCTAACAAGTTCTCGGGGAGCAACTTTCTAATGGTCATTAAGCAAAGGAAACAAAGCTCAATTTTGTTTGTTGTTGGATTTTTTAAGTTTTCTATTGCTTTTGATCAACAGATAAAAAATAAGAATAAAAAAACAGACCTGAGTTATTTTTGGTGTGTATAAGAGAAGACAAAACCCCCTACTGAATGATATGCCTCATTAAATGACACAGCTGGGAAGCTGGGGTGGTTCAGCGGGATAAGTGCTCACTTTGCATCCCTGGAGCCTGAGGATTGAATCCCTGCCCTGGCCCCGGCCCATGCAGACCCATGTGCTGAACTGGGGTGTGCCCCCAGTTCAGTTCTTGCTGGGTCCTATGCGGGAGGCTCCTGGCCCAGTTCCTGCCCTGTGCAGCCCTGTGCCCACCTGTGGAGTGAAACTATATGGAAAACTAATGCTCTCAACTATGGAGACTGCTCTGGGCCCTCTCCCTTCTGTCTCTCTCTGTCTCTCTGTCAAAAAACAATAAAAATAAATGTTTAAAAAAATGAAGCAGCCATGAAGGGGCAGAAAAGCTAATTTAAGTATTAAGTTACTCACTTGAACACAGGGAAAATCAAGTTATTCTTGGGAGGAAGCATCTATTATGTCTCAGAGTAAAGTGATGAGGCTGAGAAATGAAAGGAGGTCCTTGGTGATATGGACAAGCATCATATTGGTAGCAGATCAAGAGAGTACTTTAGTATGGTTGAGTAACATTCCATTGCATAAATGTACCATATCTTCTTTATCCAATTATCTATTGATAGACACTTAGGGTGCTTCCACATCTTGACTATTGTAAACAATGAAGCAATGAACAGAAGGGTGCATATATCTTTTCAAATTCATGTTTTGGATTTCTTCAGATAAAAACCCAGAAGTTGGAATCGCTGAGTCATAAGGAATAAAATCTTGCCTTTTTTTTTAAGTTTTATTTTATTGTGTTTTTTTTAATATATATCTTATTTATTTATTTATTTTGACAGAGGAGAGAGAGAGAGATACAGAGACAGAGAGAGAACTGAACTAGGGGAGCTCCCAGTTCAGCATATGGTTCCATACGGGCCGGGGCCGGGATTCGATCCTCGGTCCCCGGCGCTGCAAAGTGAGCGCCTAACCCACTGAGCCATCCCGGCTTCCCCTATTTTATTGTTTTTGACAGAAAGAAAGAGAGAAACAGAGACAGACAAAGAGAAGGGGGAGGGCCCAGAGCAGTCTCCATAGTGGTACATCATCAGTTTTCAACATTATTTCATTCCACACAGGTGAGCGGGGTCTGCACAGGGCAGGAACTGGGTGGGGGCCTCCCGCATGGGACACACACCGCCATGAACTGGGGGCTTCCCTCATGGAAAGCTCACCCTGGTGAGAACTGAACTGGGACCACACTGCAGTTCAGCATATGGGTCTGCACGGACCAGGAATCCTTGGACCCTGGGGCTGCAAAGGGAGCACTTAACCTACTGAGCTATCCTGGCATCCCCAAAATCTTACCTTTTGTGACAACATAGATGTACCTAAAGGGTGTCATGCTAAGTGAAATAAGTCAGACAAAGACAAATACCACATGATCTCATGCATATGTTGAATCTAAAGAACAAAATAAACAAAACAGAAACAGATTCATTGGTACAGAGAACAAACTGAAGGTTGCCCGATGGAAAGGAACTGTGTAGGGCTGGGTGATAAGGTGAAGGGATTAAAACTGCAAATTGATAGCTACAAAACTGTCTTGGGCATATAAAGTACAGCACATGGGGAACATAGTCAATAATATTATAATACTCACAACTATGTATAGTGCCAGGTGGATACTAGAATTATCAGGGAGATCGTGTTGTAAATTATATAAATGTCAAACCACTATGCTCTATAGCTGAAACTAAAATAAAATAATATTGAATACCACACAAAAAAGTACATTAGTAAGGCCAGAAATTTGTGGATATGAATACATTCTGTGAACAAATTCTATTTACAACTTTCTCTAGAAATTGTTTAAGTAATGATTGTGAAGACAACACTCCTTCAAAAACTAAATATTTTTCTGTAGCTCTGCATCCAGGATTTTGGAAACATTGTCCATCATTTCCTAGAAGAAATTCATGATTGTCAGTCCATGTAGGGATTTGAAGATCTGTCTGGTAACAACAATTGTTTTAATGGAAATATGAGAGTTATGTGAATAATTATGAGAGTAAGTATGATGCTTTGGTGATCATTAGCTAAGGAATGGCATTTAGTTTATTACATTCCCACAAATAGGTACTCATTATTTTCATTTGATAAATGGAAAAATGAGGTACAGAGCTGTTAAGTCACTTGCCCAACCATACACGTTTAGTAAGAAGCAGAGCTAAGATTGGGGCTCTGTGTGCCTGTGTTTCAATAAAATTAGTAGGGTTATATTTGTTCATGGCTATTGATTAGAACTATCACTAGTCCAGTAATAGGATCATTGACCTAAAGTATTGACCTGTGTTATTAACTATAGTCACCAATACTGTGTTGCATATTTGAAAGTTACTAAGAGAGTAAATCCTAAAAGTCCTCATTACAGGAAAAAAGAAAAACAAATTTGTAACTCCATATAGTGATGGATGGTAACTACATTAATTGTGATCATTTCATGATGTATACAAATGTTAAGTCATTACACTGTACACCTAAACTCCTATAGTGTTATATGTCAATAATACTTCAATAAACATAAATAAAATCACACAGGTAAACTCCTTTTGGCTAAACTGTATGTGTCCACCAATAGCAGGACAATTTAGGTATAGTCAGTCAATTAGCAATAGAACATAGTGAAATACCAGTTTTTAAGTCAGTCAAATCTCAGTCAGCTTGCAATTTAAACATAGTTCCTTTATATACTGACTCCGTAGTCTTGGCCCATTCACTTAATGTCTTTTTGCTTCTGTTTCTTCAAATGAATACTGAGGATATTATCTATATAAGAGGATATTGTGATGATCAAAGGAGATGCTAAGGATAAAATGAGATGATGTAAAGGGCCTAATACATTGTAGATAATCACTAAATTGGTAGTAGTCATTCTTGTAATTATTATAGCTAAGACCCAAATGCTCAATTTATCATCAAAACTGATTTGTTTGAGAGGAAAAGCAATCCCTTTTTAAAAATATACATTTAGGTGTTTGTAGCAGCAGGGGCTACATCTTAAGAGGCCACGGAATTTGGAGGTTGAATATGCATTCACCATGCACACTGAGATAGAGCTGAGGCAGCAAAGCATGATTTATTGGAATATCAGCTAAGGCAGACAAAGTGGAGCAAGGTAAGAGATAAAGTAACAGCATCTCCTCACCACCTGAAGACTGTTTCCAAGGCGCAGGGGAACCAAGGCAGCACCTTGGCTTCAGGGGTGTCTGGCGAGCGTCCAAGAGTTTTGAGAGTTCCTATTAGGGCTCATTGGGCTATAATTTTTATAGGATTTTACACAATAGTGTTTGATTTATGTGGTGCCATTGTGTTACAGATTACTATAGCAACAGGGCAACCCACATGTGTGTGGTCACCATAACAATGGGGCAACTTTATGGGTTCTATTCATGCATTCCACCTGGCAGGTCACCCAGGAAGGTTGGCAAGACCATTCTGAGTTCACTCCTGCTGAGAGGGAAGTCAATACCCAGATTCCACTTGGGTAGAGTGTTCCCAGAATGCAACAAGTGGAGGGCACAAAGGGGCATCTACCTCATATATGATTTACTTTATAGTATTAATATGTTACTCTTGGATGGTAGAATCTCTGAACTTTATGTTCTATATGGTAAGAATTCTCTCATTTCTCTGAGGTGCTCAGAACCTCCTGGGGGCTTATGAACATAGTCTCAGCTGGCAGCAAGTTCTCTATAATAATTTCATCTTTATGTCTTTTCATTCTGATAATGATATGACTTAATAAAATCACATTCTAGATAATCTTGAATACCTCATAACAGTACTGCTATCAGCTTTGGAATTTATGTGAAGCATATTATTTTAATTATATATTCCATTAATTTATAGTGGTATGAGAAAAGAATGGCAGTAAAATTTTAAAAGTAATGGTTCTGTTGTAAGTGGGCTAGAAAAATGTAGTGGGAATATTGCATTTCAGAGTGTATGGTGGGCATTTCTCATTTCATCTTTGATGGCTCATTCCTCTACTTCAATCAGGCCTCTCCTCAGATTGCACCTCCTCAGAAAAGTCTTTAACCATCCTACATGAAATAGAATCTCTTGGCAGTTTCATCCCTTAACCTGATTCTTTTTCACTCATAGCACATTTAAATATACAGTGATACCTTGGAATTCGAACACCCAAAAACTCGAACAACTTGGAATCTGAATGAAAAAATCAGGCAAATTTTGCCTTGGAATCCAAATGCCTCTTTGGAATCTGAACACCAACACATTTTTCACATGGGATGTAACGACTTTTCGGCCTGTAGCTTTATCCAAACACCCACTTGTTCATATGAGGTATACTTTGAGAGTGGTGCAGGGGAATTGGTCTAACACAGATTTTATAGGAAGCAATCCCTACCCCATCATAATGTATGATCAAGCTGATGCTATAGTTACCTCGCTTATACCCTTTGGTTTATGCATACATTTCCAGCCACCCCTATGCTTTGCCACTTAAGTCATCGTCTGAAGCTGTATCTTGAGTGATTTTTATTGCTAATTGTGTGCCAAGTTCACTTTTTTTTTTTTTTTTTTATATAACAAAAAGCGGTAATTCGCCTTGGGACCTAAAGTGCAATGAGAACAATAAGCGTAAGAAGAAAGCTGTTAGAGCTACAATTGAGGTTAAGAAAGATTTTATCACATGAAAGCAGTACATGTGTGACTGATCTCATTGTTATGTTTAGAATACCAAAATCAACAGTTTCTATGATTTTGAAAAATAAAGAAGCTATCAAAGCAGCTGATGTGGTGAAAGGAGTTACAACACTAAGCTCTCAGGGGTCTCCAAACTACGGCCCACGGGCCGGATGCAGCCCACGAAGCCCTCTCATCCGGCCCGTGGAGACCTTTTTATCTGAATAAAATAATATTAAATAAATAATTAAAAACAACATCTATGTTTTGATTCTTTTTTATTTGGACCTCGAGTGTGTAGTCGGCCCCCAAACTGCTGTTTGATAGTTAATGCAGCCCGTGGGCTGAAAAGTTTGGAGACCCCTGCAAGTGAATGAAAAGCATGGAAGAAATGTAAAAACTCCTTTTAGTTTGGATTAATGAAAAACAACTTGCTGGTGATGTGATAACTAGACCAATAATTTGTGAAAAAGCCAAGGTTCTATACAATGATCTAGAGAATAGCATGCCTGGTACTAGTGATCATAAGGTGGACTTTAAAGCCAGTAGGGGGGTGGTTTGAAAATTTTCAAAAAAGGACTGGAATTTATAATGTTGTCAGGCATGGAGAGTCTGCAAGTTCCAACTCAGAAGCAAGAGAAAAATTTGTAAAGGAGTTCAAGGAATTTGTGATAAGTGAGGGGTATGTTCCAAATCAAATTTTAAATTGTGATGAAACTAACTCTTTTGGGGAAAAATTCCCAGGCAGACATACTTCACAAAAGAAAAAAGAACTGCACCAGGTCACAAGCCAATGAAAGACCATCTGACTCCCTTGCTATGTGGAAATGCTAGTAGGGACTGCAAAATCAAGCCTCTCCTAGTGTACCATTCAGAAAATCCATGAGTTTTTAAGAACAACAACATCATTAAGAGCAAACTAAATGTTATGTGGAGATCAAATGTCAAAGCATGGGTTACCAGGCAATTCACTGAATGGATATACAAAGAGTTTGCTCCAGCAGTAAAGATTTATCTGCAGAATAATCTTCCAATGAAGGCTCTTCTTGTTCTGGACAATGCCCCTGAGCATCCTCCATGCTTAGATTTGGTGGAATATAGATTCATCAAAATAAAATATTTGCCCCCCAACACCATTCCTCTTATCCAGCCCATGGACCAGCAGGTGATCTCAAACTTCAAAAAATTGTACATCAAGGCTATGTTCCAAAGATGTTTTGAAATTACAAGCGAAACACAACTGACCAGAGAGACCAATGCCGCTTTATGACATTCATAACCCTAATTTTTTCACTTGACTTAGAAACATCAAGGCTGATTTGGGGGACCTGAAGACACTTTTCTCTTGAATATTGTTCAAATCAGGAGGATGATTCAAATGTTAAATTGCAGTTATTACCCAACCTGGCCACATACCTCCCTTTAGGAAATGAGACCCTTCTGAGTATGCTTTCTAACATTTCTTTCCAAACCTCTTTTCAAGGCATGAGCACCTGACCAGTAAGGACTAAAGCTAATTATGATATACAGAGAAACACGTGATTTTAAAATAGATTTCAAAATTATTTTGCCTTTGTCAATACTCTGTCAGTTACCTTCTTAAACTTTAAAAAGGATGGGGTCAAACTGGAGTATATTCATAAGTATGGGTGCCAGGGAAAATGACAGAAAAGCTATAAAGCTGCCTTCTCTCACTAACAAACCTAGACAGTCTTTTTGATTGCTTGAAACCATCAAAACTTTTTTTTTTTTATTTTTGAGAGAAGGTATGTGTGTGAGAAAATGAGAGAGACGGAGAGAAGGGGGAAGAAGGTCCAGGACAGTCTCCATAGCTATACATCATTAGTTGTGACATGGTTTCATTTCCCACAGTTGAATGTGGGGCTGCACAGGGCAGGAACTGAGTTGGGGGCCTCCCACATGGGAGCTGAGTACCTTCACCACTGAGCCATCTGGGTGGTTGCCAGTGGCACTGCAGTTTAGCATATGGGGTTGCACAGGCCAGGATGGGGCTGGAAATCAAACCCCAGACCTGACGATTGGGAGGCAAGTGCTCATCCACCAAGCTATCCAGACATCCCCAAAGCTTCCTAATTTTAACAGAGGAAAAAGAAGCAATTTGAACTAGTGACTGAGTAGATATTTAAAAAGATGCAAGCATGATTTTCCCAAGGAAATATAATAACTAAACTGTATAACAAGAAATTGGCTTATAGAAACATCAGGGCCTGGCAGATAAGCATTTAGACCCAATGCATCAATTGTGTTTACACATGGGTGCTTAGCAACCTTTTTATTTTTTACTAGTTTTTAAGAGATTTATTTTATTTCTTGAGAAAGGTTAAGAGAGAGAGAGCTCAGAGCAGTCTTCATAGTTGTACATTATTCATTTTTTGACTTAATTTCATTCCACACAGGTGAATGTGGGGTTGCATGGAGCGGAACCAAACTGGGGGCCTCCCTCATGGGAAGAAAGAACCTTTGCTGCCAGGATGACAGCTACCAGTTGCACCACAGTTCAACATGTGGGTTTGCACAAGTTGGGGCTGGAATTCAATCCCTGGACCTTGCAGTTGCAAGGCAAGCAAGCCCTCAACCTGTTGAGCTATCCCCACATCCCCAGCAACCTTTTAAAATTATATATACTATACCAGTTACATTCATCCCAACCTGGTTCTGGTTTATACAAATTCTTAATCAAGTGGTCCTAATTCATGATGTTTATCTGTAACTATTGTTTTAAATGGTTTCCATATGTTTTCATTTTCTCTCAGCCATCATGGGAATAGAGGCAATCAGGTTGAGGCCCCCATAGGTGGGAAGACACAAACTGAAGCTCATATGAGAGTAAATTCTTCTGAATCAGCCTGTTAGGCAGGTGTTAGATATGCTAATTTGGCCACCTAAATGTGATAGTGGTTGATCAGAGAGCTGCATTCATAGGACAGAAAGGGAAGGTGTTTTGTCACTCTAGTCTTAGGGCTGCTTTTCCCAGAGAAAGAGAAGAGGAGGGTGATATTATGAGACCTGAAGAATCTCTCATTTCTAAGCTGTTTAAATTCCCTGTCTGTCTTTTTATTACTCTTCCTGCCTTGAAACATCTCAAAGACTGCTGTAGATTTAGAATTGTCCCAACAAAGCTTTTCTGCCAGATTTGGAAATTACGTGGTTTTGTTCCAGGTTCTTCATTCCAGGAATACTTCCATCCATATTTTCTTCCTATACTCCCACTGTCTCACCAAATTCCCAAAGGAATGTTATCTAAGTGCCTGCACACCGTACCGGAAGAATGCAATGATTTTCAAGTTTTCAGCCTAGAAGCAGCAAAGTCTTCACAAATGGCTTATTTTGCCAATGTCTATTTCATTAGATGATTATAAAAACGTTTCTTTCATTCTTTCCATCTTTGTTCCTTCTCAAATGACTACTTCAGAAAAATTAAAATAGAACATTTTGGAATCAGGTATAAGTGTGAAAAAGGAATATTTAAACAGGAGAAATCAGCCACCTACAAATGAACCCTTATGACATCTCTAAATTGCCTATAATAATAATTGCTTCTTGGGAAAATCTGATTTTTATCTACCTTTGGCCCTGTACTGAAAGCTTAGAAACTGGCTAAAGCACAGATGCCCAACCCTCAGTACTGGTCAGTGGCCTGTTAGGAACTGGGTCACACAGTAGGATTTGAGTGGTGGGCAAGTGAAGCTTCATCTGTATTTAGAGCTAATTCCTATCACTCACATGACCACCTGAGCGCCACCTGAGCTCCACCTCCTGTCAGATCAGTGGCAGCATTAGATTCTCATAGGAGCATGAACACTATTGTGAACTGTGCATGCCAGGGATCTCAGTTGCACACTCATTATGACATTCTAATGCCTCATGATCTGCGGTGGAGCTGAGGTGGTACTGCTAGTGCTGGGGGGCGGGGTGGGGAGAGGCTGCAAATACAGATTAACATTGGCAGAGAGGTTTGATTGCACAGAGACCATAATAAATCCATTGCCTGCAGACATATCAAAACTCTATCAGTGAGTAGCACGTGACAATTAAGTTGCATCTGCATCTGGTGGCAGGCTTTATAGTGACAAGTGAGTCAGTGTACTTCAATTGCACAACTGCATCTGGTGACAGGCTTTAAGTCAGATTCTGACACTTATTTAATCCATGCATGACCTGCCCATTATTTTAGTTACTGCTTCCATCTGGGTCACTATCCTGCATTGTGCACTTGCCTCAATCATGGGTTTGGTAAGCCCACAAACTAATCCTAGGCAAAATGAGTAAAAACCAAATGTCACTGGAGAGTTTCTTTGAAAATGGGGAATGAGCCAATGAGACAGCAGAAAACTCCAAGACTGCCAAAAAAATGAAAGCTGCATTTAAAAGAAAATACCAACGGTCCTACTTAAATTACAGGTTCATTGCAATGGGTGATTCACATTCTCCAAGACCACTTTGTGTAATGTGTGGTGACTGGATATCCACCAAGGCCATGAAATCTTCAAAATTGCTTGGCCACTTGGAGACCAAGCATCTTTCATTAAAAAAACAAGCCTTTGGGGGAAGCCAGGATGGCTCAGTGGGTTAAGCGCTCACT
>PVKE010049166.1:0-11349 GCA_004027555.1 Craseonycteris thonglongyai | reverse complement strand
AAGAAAAGTCCTGCATTGGTTTTCACTGAGTCACCATTACATTTTGTAAAAAAGTTTGCAGAGAATTGCTATGTTAACAATATTACATTTTCACATCTATATACATTTATTCAGATCTTCTCTTATTTCCTTCAGTACAGATTTTTAATATATGGAACAGTGAACGGAGGTACAAGTGCTCTTGCAAAAAAGCCATGCTAAACATTCCTTATATTGCTTCAGTTTTAGAATCTGTACTCCCCAAGGAAGCACAGTTATTAAAAATGTAAATAGATAGAATGACTTGCCTATTCCACTTCTGAGCATAACCTAGATGTTATACATAGATAGTAGAAAAAATATATTTTTTACTAGTGAAAAATATTATTTGGTTAATGGAGATTAAAGAAAACAACATGTCATTTTAATTACAGGTATTAGTATGTTGGAAAATATGTCCTTATTTTGTCCTGTTTTTACTGCTTTAATTTTTTAAAGATTTTAAAAATGATTGAAATATAATTCATAGGCCATACAGTTCACCCATTTAAAGTATAGAATCAATGTAGGTTTTTTTTGGTATATTCACAGAGGTGTGCAACTGGTTTTATATTATTTTATATTATTTTGTCACCCAAAAGAAACCTTGTATCCATTCATTACCAGCCACTCTCCATTTCTCCTGCCACCTCTAGGTCTAGACAATCACTAATCTACTTTCTGTATCTATAAATTTACCTAATTCTGAACATTTCATATCAAAGAGATCATACAATATATAGTCTTTCATAACTGGCTTTTTCACTTACCATAATGGTTTTAAGATTCATTCATGTTGTTGCACATATAAGTACTTCATTCCTTTTTATTGCCAATTAATACTCCATTGTATGGATAAACACATTTTGTTTATCATTTCATTAGTTGATGGTTATATGAGTCATTTCCACTTTTTGGCTGTTATAGTGCTGCTATTAACCCCTTGGCATACAAATTAAATAAAATTCTATGTGAACGAAAAATACTACTTATTTTTCAACTTAACGTTTTCAGGTGCAATATCCAGTATTGGTTAGATTCACATTACTTGTAAACTTTGATTCTAGATCTGGCACATTTGGTAGCTATACACGCATGTACTCCAGCCATCCTTTGAATTTCATCAGTGACTCGTTTAAGGAGACATCTTCATCCAGAGTATATAATTGTTCAAACTTATTACTCAAATAGTTGATTAGACTTCACACTTCATTTTCTGTCTTCTTTACATATAGTTTCATTATCCACAAAGTGAAGAAAGTGTGATGTAGCCAAGAAATGTTTGCGAGGCATAGTTTTTGAAAATATCCGTGTCTCTAATATTGCTTTTTGACCAGTACATATCTATTGTAAATTTTTGTACCGGCAGTATTATGATACATAATGAAAGGAATGCTTTCATTTCATCACTTGTTACTGAAAACCACTCCTCCTCCTTTGAGTTCTGGTCCTTTACCTTTTGACTTGCATATCTATTTGTTTCTATGGTTACCATTAAAAAAAAAAAATCACTTAGCACTGCTTCAAAACACAAAGAGTCATAGGATTTGCTCCTAGTCTTTGAAAAATTAAAGAGTTTAGGCCAGTAATTTGGGTAAATGATTTTATATTTGGAATATTTTCTTTTTCTTCTCAATTCCATTCTTTATCTCCTGAAACATAATCACCATTGTTTGATATAGATTTGGGTCTTGCACATTTATGAACACTATGTTGGATAGGGCTAGCTTGACTTGAATTCAAATCCTGTTAAATAGTCAGCCACACAAAATTACTGAATATCAGTCTTGCTGTTTTCACTTGAATACCTCGTTTGGCTTTCAGTGTCACTTTCATACAAACTCAAAACACGTACCAAAAAGGGATTATTCCTACAGTTCACATTTTAACATTGAACATACACAATTATTTCTTGATAATATTTGCATCATACCTGCACTCAAAGCAAATTAAATTTGCGTGCATCTCAGAGACGTCAATGTTTACAATGGCTTAAGAAATACATGACATATCTGAGATGTCTTTGCATGTCAAGGGGTTAATAGTCATGTACAAGTTCTTGTGTGGATATAAATTTCATTTCTCTTGGGTTATTTACCTAAGAGTAGAAATTCAGAGGCATACTATAACTATAAATCTATGTTTGACATTTTGAAGAACCTGTCAGACCATTTTGCAAAGTGGCTGAGTGATTGTACGTTCCTACCAGTAATGTATGACATTCCAATTTTTCCATATCTTGGCCAACACTTGATATTGTCCTTCTTAGTCGATGTAATACATGTCATTGTGGTTCTGATTTGCATTTGCCTAATGACTAATGATATTGAGTGTCTGTTTATATACTTATTAGCCATTTGCATATCTTCTTTGGAAAAACGTCTATTCAAGTTCTTTGGCCATTTTTATTGGGTTGCTTTTTTTACTACTGAGTTTTATACTGCTCTAATTTTTAATCACATGGTAGACCTATTTTCAAATGAAAATCTTATAGCTGCCTGTTTATACTTTTTCTCTCATTCAAATCATACTTAGCAGAATCAACTCAAATTTAATTTCTCAGTAAATCTAACACACTGTGCTATGTTCCTGCACAATTAAATAAAAGCTAGCCCATTTTGAAAAGAAAAAGAATAATAAGATTTCAAAAATTAATAAAAAGACCAAGTATCCTTCAAGGTTTTTCATCAAAGTTAAAAATTTCTCTTTAGGGGAGAAAAGGAATGAACATATATGGGCCAACTGTAATGCTATGAGAGGAAACATTTACATAATCTACAGTCTGAATAGTACCCATCGGAGGAACACTGGACTCCATGGATACCACCACAAGATTTCCAGGAAGTCTATTGTTTAATATTATTGACTAGCTTGTCTTTCTTTTTTTAAAAGATTTATTTCTATTGTTTTTGACAGAGAGAGAGAGATACAGAGACAGAGAGGAGAAAGGCCCCGAACGGTCTCCATAGTTGCACATCATTGGTTTTTCCACATGGTTTCATTCCACAGGTGGGTGTGGGGCTGCACAGGGCAGGAACTGGGTCGGGGTCTCACCCAGGTGAGAACCGAACTGGGGGCACTCCCCAGTTCAACATATGGGTCTGCACAGACCGGGGCCGGGGCCGGGATTCAATCCTCGGTCCCCAGGGCTGCAAAGTGAGCGCTTAACCCACTGAGCCCTCCAGGCTTCCCCTAGCTTGTCTTTCTTATAAAGAAAACTGCTCACCAGACCAAATTCTGCTAGTAGGTGATTCCTTCAAACAGCCAGTGGCCAGTGGTCAGAAGAGGGGACATGCTACAGCTGCAGCTGGGAGAACAGGAATCAGCAGGTGGACCCCACATGCATCTTACTGTCAACTCCAACCCCAAGTCTTGTCACTGGTGCTATCCGAATCAAAGGAAAGAAATTTCAGCATTTGCTTACCACTCTCAGTCTATCCCTTTAGAAGGTAAGATCAGAAAAGCTGGAAAAAACCACAGGGCAAGCACCAACAAATGATGCAATTATTTTATGTAATGAGATACTAGTGATTTTACAAACTAGATAACCTGTCCCTAAATCATCTAAATTAGACTTATTACAAAGATTTCCACAATCAAAACTATAAACCCTCATATTCTCTGTAGGGTGTAGATGATTTTTATATTCTTTGTGCTTCCCTACAGTTTTTCAAATGTTCACAAATCATACACTACATCTGGTAATTAGGAAAAAAAGTTTAGTATACATTTTGAACAATTTAAGCTCAAATTTGTAAAGGGCTCAGCCAAATATTATTTTAAGGAAACACCGGCTGATCATCTCTTTTGTATCTCACATACCTTAAAATAGTTCCCCTGAAAGATAAGAACAGTAAACTATTTTTAGCCCATTCCATGTAAAGAAGTTTGAGTACATCACTACCCAATGATTTTCTAATATAATTTTAGAACTCTTCCAAATTTTCACTACTTTGAAAAAGTCAGTTTTGAAACATGATTTTCCTCATTTACCCTTTTTTTTTCCTACATAGATAACATGCTTCAATGCTATTTAAATTCTGAACTTGAAATAGCCATAATACCATATTTCCCAGTGTCCTCCTCGTCCTATGAGTATATGCAAGAGGGAGAATGACGGGTCCATTAAGATAGACAAACTCATTACTATTTAAACACCTTCATGCGAAAGGTACTTCCCTTTACCCAGTCCAATTTTATATGTTTATCAGAAACTCGGATTAAGATACAAAAACAAGATAATCAACTCTGCAGAAAAAATTAAGCCATAAAACATATTGGAAAATGAACCATGATCTTAAAAAGATAAGGTACTGAATGGGTGGATTAAAGTTAGTAAACTAAAGTTTAATTTTCACTCATAAACATGGGGGAGCACCATATTACAGGCACTGTATCAGGTGTTACGTACATAAAATCATACAATTCACGCTCTCAAAGATGATATCTGAGTGAGAATTACAAACTTTAAATAATTTACAACTTTTTACGCCCGTGTTGTTTAGTCATATCTTTTTTATCCTGCTTATAAGTTCCTGAGTTTGGATCAGAAGTTCAAAAAGCAGAATAAAAATTATGTGACTTAGCAACATGGGAGTAAAAAATTGTGAATTATTTAACAGAAACTTATGAACACAATAGGATATTAACCCTGATGCAACTTAAGCTGTATTGATACAAGTATAATATCTAGATAGCAAAAAGTGATAATTTGTTCTAAGTTTCTTTTAACTCTTTGTTAGAAAAAAAACACAATCATCTGCCAGTCAAAGTGTAAAGTTCTTGAAAGCAGAATGGTAAAATAGTTTCTAGCAGAGTCAGTGGGATGTCAGCAAGCTATCTGCCAAGTGTCCGCTCCCCGTACCCCCGGCAAATTTGTCTTGCAAGTGGAAACCTTCAATAAGACTGTGCTGATAGACTGACTGAATAAATGGACAAACAAAGGAATAAATGGGGGTAGCAACACAACACTCTTGTTCGATCACACAAACCACACTTGACCTACATGGTGTTCTAGACAGTTTCAAGAGAACCAATGACTGGAAATGCAACTGGAAGCCAACAGCCAGAAAGAGAAAGGACTTAAAGCCAGTTCAATAGAAGAAAGAATTCAAGGAAGCGGAAGCTTAACTTGAAAGAAGGAGGAATTAGAGGAAGCAGAGAAAAAGGAAAGAACACGAAGCTATTTCCAGATATTTCCCTCCATTGTTCACTTGGAAGGGTCCATTCATCCTTCTAGCCCACCTTCTCTGGAGACTCAGAGAAACCCACAGGAATGTGTGTGCAGAGAGAGAATAATAAAATAAATATGGCAAAATGTTAAAAATGGATTAAGGGCATACATAGCTGCTCTGCATTATTCTCATAATATTTCACCTAGTATGGGATTATTCCAAAGTAAGAAAACATTTTTAAAAGACAAGTTAGATGACCCAGTAGCAAAGGGCAGCAATAGGGATCAAACTGGACCTCGGGCACTGAGCCAGCCAATGCTAAGCCTCCACAGGTGCTTGGGGGGCAGATGCAGCAGAGACAGAGGTCAATGCAAAAACAACTTACTGAACCCATCAACCGGAGAGCCATCCCAGAGCAGGGCTTCATCTCTGCACCACTTCCTCCTAAGTGAAAAGCAGCCTTTGAGAAAGCAGATGTAGACCCATGGCAGAGGAAAGTTTTACTTGACTGGGCATTGACCTCTCCCACTCCCCCAAGAAAAGCCAATTCACACCAAACCAGACTGTTTGAAATCTGAACAGGAGATGCGATCTCTCATTGACCATGTTTCCGTCCTCAATGGGGACGAGAGTCCTAGAGGAAACTGAGAATAGCTGAAAAGAACAGAAGTTCATTTTCACATAAAATGTAAATGTGTCTGAGACCCTGCTCACTAAGAAAATGGAGGGTAGCGCTGCTGTCCCTTCAGAAAAAGAACAGAAGTGATCCTCAGCAGATGCTGCGTCTCTTGCCCACATCACTGACAGTAGAAACTAAAACTGACACCTGTGTCGCTTCATATTTCTTCCTTAAGCTAAGCAAATTGTGCTCCTACACGTTACTGAAAAAAAAACAGCAATGGAATGTTCGATTGGCCAGAGATATGAACAGCTCCTGTTCCATTTTGCTGCTTTTCTTTGCTGACTTTTTTTAAATTAAGAACACAACTCTTCCCTATTCAAGGGCTCTTCTATTTCTAACAGAAATCATTTGCCTAATGCATTATCTTTTTGCACCACCCTGTGGTAATGTGACACAGGAGAAAGCATGCTGGGACACAAGGCAGAACAGTGGGTTTCTATCCTAGGTGAGCCCATCACTGGAAAGCAGTGTGACTTTGAACCATTTCTTCACTTCTATGGGTCTCAATTGTCCTCATCTGCAAAAACAGAGAAGGGGCATAAATCATCAAAACAAAATATAATGGTGGCTGCCAGGAGTTGAGGGAGAGAGGAGAGTGGTGAGCTATTGTTTAATGGGTATAGAGTTTCAGATTTACAAACTCAAGGGCATTCTGAAGACGGATGGTGATGACGGTTGCACAACATTATGAATGCATTTAACACCACTGAAGGGTACACTTAGAAATGTTATGGTGGTAAAGTTTCAGTTACATGTATTTTGTCACAGTTAAACAAACAAACAAACTGGGGATAAAAAAGCTCAAAATACACACAAAAAAGAAAAACCAAAGGAGAGATAACAATACTTGCCCTGTCTACCTCACAGGGATATTATGAGGAAGAAATGCGTTCTATTTTATAAAATCACTTTTTAAACGAAAACATCACATAATGTGCTGCTGATGCTGTTAGACGTATAAGTAACTGGGGCCAAGAACTTCCCATCAGACAGACCATTATATTCCTGCTCGTCAGCAGCCTGGCATTCCCTGAAGTCATGGGGCAGAGGCCACGTAAGCACCTCTTTGCCATTTTTGTTGCCCCCCTCAAAGAAGAGATGCAGGGTTTTCAGTATGACACTGAATAGGGGCAGGTTGTTTGTCATTTTTTTTAAAACATCCCAACCTAAAAAAAAAAAAAAATGTTTTTTGAAAGCATGGCTAAAAATAAGTCTTCCTTTCATTTGGCTATTGGAAATACAGGCTACCCAAGTCATTTTTTTTTTTAAATGCTAGATAATGTACCATATTTATTTTCCATGTATAGGATGCCCCCATGTATAAGAAGACCCCCAATTTTTCATCTAACAATTTTAGACAAAAGTATCATCTTATACCTGGGAAAATATGGTATCTCTCCTCTGGGTTTCTTGATAAGAATTTAAAACTCATCATAGTATAAATATTGGATTACTTTTTAGTTGTGGTGAATTGATTATGTGTGTTTTAAGGGCAGGAACTCTCTAACTTAGCTGAGATACTCAATGATTTGTTGATGAATTAATGATATTTTTATTGACTCTATATTAGCACTCTTATGCTGAATACAGTTGTTATACTTGACCTTTTATGTCACAGATGTAGATCATGGAAAGTACCCATGAATATATTAGTTGTATCATGGAGTCCTTCATTCACAAATAAACAGCTTTCAGTAGATACAAGGGCTTTCCCCACAAATATCTAGCAATATTAGGTAAGATAAACAAAAGAGAAGAAGCACATGACTATTCGAGCAACTAAGTGCCAAAGTCTGATTTTCTTTATATCTTCAATGCATGGCTGTTTTCGTAGTTGGTGTGCTATGTTTATTCAGCCATTTATTCAGCCTATAACACCAAGCAGACACACTAAATGACTTTGTTATACAGGGATGTTATTTCTTAGATAACATAACAAAAAAAACAAAATACCTAAGCTAATATTGAGGGGTGATGGCTCATAGATGTTACATAGTAGGGCCTGGTTTGCTGGATCCTGGAAAGACTCAAATTCTGCCTCAGCCACTAAGAAGATAATGAATAATGAATGACTCTAGCCTCACACCACTTGAGAAATTCAAGTCTTGGTTCCATTCTTCCCTGCTTTCTAAAACACAGTCACTTGTTCCGACTTGAAATAAGATATTTCATAATGTACTAATCTAAAACGATCACCAACAAAACCCACTGAAATAACTTGTGTGGTCACTAAAGACATTCCACGCCTACCGACGGATGAAATATCACAAGAAAAGTAACCCATGCATGAAATTCATACCAAACTCATGTTCATGTGCTCCGCTCACATAAGCAGTCCTGCCCTTTTCTAAAACGGGCCAGAGACATAAGTGTAAATGTAGTGTTAAAAAGTGGAAAGCAAGTGCAAAATGTTTGGAAGATCTCTGAGCAGGAGGCCAAAACAACTAAGTATTTTTCATAACACATATATCCAGTGTACTATGGATTCAAAAAAACAATTTCAATAAAAAGGAGGGGAAGGGTCTGCCTATACTCCCCCAATCAACCTAGAGACAACAGGTACAATACTACAGTTTCAAGGAGCACCAATCTTCCAACTTTTAACACAACAGAGTCACCTTCAGGACTCTGAATCACCTTGGGCCACTGGCTTAACCTTTGTGCACCTCATCTTCCTCATCTGTAAAAGGAGAGTGACAAGACCAATTAACACAGAAGTTGAAGATACACAGACAGACTTACCATAGAGTACTGGACCTGGCACAGAAGATATTTTTAAAAGATTCTAGTGCATTTCTTCTCGACTACGGTAAGAAAATAATGACACAGCAAAAAGATGCTAAAACTTCCTTACTGCTTTGTTCAGGAAACCACACAGAGCCTCAGAGCCTTCTGCAAATCAAATGCCAGATCTGAGGCAAAAACTGAGAAATTAAACACTATGCAAGTGGTAACTTGGTTATTTCCCATAAGTTTGTTTATAAGCCTCTGGGTTGGAAACCAAAACATATTGTCTATAAAAACCAACAACTGAAATATCTATATCTATATATAAGTGTATGCATACATGTTGTGTATGCATTGTGTGTGTGTATATATGTACACACGCACATATATATATGCACATGCATATAGATATGCACACACATGCTAAATTCTCAACCTAAGCCATAAAAGCCTATATCTAAGCCCTAAATTATCGGTAACTCAGGCCAGGATCTTAAAGCCAGGAGCAAGGTGTTATATTTAACACTGAGGTACACTTCCCTCTCTTCTGGTCTCCACACTGTAGCCACGGAGTCCTGTGCAAGTACAAATCCATGTCATCTTCCAGATGAAAGCCCTCCAGTGGCTTGTCACGGCCCCTGTCACAGCTCCTTGGCAAGGCCCCTTGGCATGGTTCTTCCTCTGACCAGCCCATCCTCACTAGGACTGCAGGCCTCCCACGCTTCTTGGCAAATCCCAGAGAGACCATAGTGAAGGGGATCAAAGTAAGCCACCCCAAAACATGTGTTGTTTTGACAGAAAGACTGGTTTAAGCTGAAGGCAATTAGCTATCTGCCCTCTTCCTTGCTGTCTAAAAATGGTATAAATTTCCCTTCTCCCATACTGGAAGAAAATTATTCCAGAGATAATGCTGATCACCTGAAAAGGATTCTTATTTGCATACAAAAACCTTACTAGCCAATTCCTATTTAATTCACTTTTCCTAGTCACTGTAATGACGAACCCCCATCCAGAAGCCCCAACAGCCCCCCCTTTTCTTTTGTTTAGCCTCTTCTCTGGGCTTTATCACCTTTGTTAAGACGGTATGTAAGCCCCAAATTCTAACCACCTACTTGAGGCACATTTCTTTGTGAACTCTGTGTATGTATGTAGTTAAACTTGTTTGTCTTTTCTTTTGCTTATCTGTCTTTTGCCTACCATTTAGTTTGCAGGGCTCTAAGAAATGAACCTAAGAGGGTCAGAAGAGAAAGATTTTCCTCTCCTACATAGTCTCTCATAGCCCAGTGCTTTTGTACTTACTATTAATAACAAACCCTGCTGCTAGGCCGACTGCCCTGGTCACTAGCAAAAGCTGCCTTTCGGGAGACATCTCCTTCTCCCGAAAGCCCTAGGTCAGTACCTCCCCAGACTCGTGTCCATCACCCAAGGTCAGGTTGGTCACCTATCATCTTTGCTTCCATAGAACCCTGACCTGCTCCACACACAACATTTATCCCACTACTTTCCAAAGGAGTGCTTCTTGTCTGTGCCCCCCTTCCCAATAAACTGTAAGTGCCTGAATGGATATTAATTAATAAGCCAAGATATTTGCTTTGTTAAACAGAAAAATCCTAACTAGTTCATCAGGGCTGTCAGGGCAGGTGGGTTATGTCTGGCAGGGGTTCGTCTTCAGAGCCAAGCCCAGCCGAACACCCTTAAGGCTTCAGGGTGATCATGCTATTATCCTGGCTTGGTCTGTTTGGTTTGTTGATTTTGATCTGCTGTTTGCTTTCCATTCTTCTTTTGGTGTGTTAGTATCTTCCAAGATACTTCAATGGAATGAAACCTGGTTACCGGCTCCATTTTAACTACTGTATGCTCTTTATCCTTACTCTCCTCCCACCTATAAACTGAGGGAACAGCATAATGGCTCCTACACCAGCTGCCCACAGTCACCAGGGGGCCCTGTACCGAAGACATGATCCCCTCTAGAGCTCAGGTTACTGATGAGCAGCCTGGTTTGGGGACCACTTGAAGTGGCAGAGAACTGGAATCAAGCCACAGCTGGGATGGAGTGCTAATTCCTCTACTTACTTACTGAGTGATCTTAAGCAAATTACTTTACCTCTCTGTGCCTTGGCTCATTTGCTTGTTAGAGCAGAAATAGTAACTAATTTACAGGGTGGAAGGGAAAACTAATGTACAGAGTACCAGGTGGTGGCTGACCCACAGCAGATGCTCAGTAAATGACAGTGAGATCCCTTGTCCCTTTCTGTATATTCTCACAGCACACTGTCATACCTCTGCCATGACCCTAAAGAGCTTCCAAATGGTAGGGCACCTCTGCTTTATTCTCCACCCCAGCCCTGGTGCCCAGCACAGTGCCCAGGATAATACACAGCATTTCATCAGACACTCAATAAGTCATTATTAAATTAATGCATCAATGACATACTAGAATATACTGACATAACCACTTTCCCTTCTTCTCCCGCTACAGCGTGAACTGCTTCAAAGCGGGGACCATTTCTTACTTGCTGATCTAAAACAAGCACTCTATAAAGTACCTATCACATGCTTTTTTAACTAATTAGATGACTTCCAAAATCTCTTTCCACCACAAGGATGCTAAGGATCTGTGACTTCAGAAGATCTGGGGCAGAATTAGTTGCAAGTATTTGTATGTCCTATTATCTGTCTGGACACAAAGCACCTACACTTCTACAGTAAAAAAATTATAACAATTGTAATGAAATAATTAGGTAGTTT
>PVKE010049165.1:0-11349 GCA_004027555.1 Craseonycteris thonglongyai | reverse complement strand
GTTTGAGTGGCATGTGTAAAGAAAATTATCCATGTAAAACTGTCAAAAGGGGTCTTCCAAACTGTTGCCCAATTGTAAAATGAGTTCCTTCCTACATTGTTATTTATCAAATGACATATTTTATTTGGCTTGCATAATTTGAAAAACTTTAATTAGCTAATGTAAAATTAAAACATAACAGAATTGAAAATGCAGTGTAAAAATTCAGTTTTTTGTTCTCTGAAAGTAGAAAATCCAGAAGTCTGGCAACGCCAGGTGTGCCTTACCTCAAAGCTGCAGTCAGCTGAAACCATGTGTTGCCCTCCAGCTCCTGTAGTTACCTTTAGGCTTCTTCATTTATTGACATTCTCTGACTTAACCCTGAGAGCCCTCAAGTTTGCAACCCCTACTCTAGAGTTCTGTCATAGTCACTTACAAAAAAAAAAAGTTCAAGTTCATCTCACTGTTTGAAGTAGTATTGCATTCCAAGAACACAAAAGGAGCAAAGCATTGAACTTGAACCACTGCATGATACCAGTGACAGAGAAGACATGTGAAAGGCAGTTCTTTTGGCACCGGTGACTTAAATGGTGTAAGATTGCTTTTAATATGTAGACTCGCAGGGGTCTCCAAACTTTTCAGCCTGAGGGCCACATTAAGTATCAAACAGCAGTTATATCATCTCATTGACTGTGAACAGAAGTAGAAAAAGTAAGCTGCTGATCTTGGCAGGATACACATAAATTTCCGTAATTTTTTTCCGTAGATAAAAAGGTCTCCACGGGCCGGATGAGAGGGCCTCCGGCCCATGGGCCATAGTTTGGAGACCCCTGAGTAGAGAGCGGGTTATGAATCATTCTTTCATCTTAAGATGTTGTACTCATACTTTGTCACATTTTAAGGCTTCCTAGTTTGTACTTCTACTTTGTCAATTTGTAAGGCTTCTCTCACTTTATTTATATAATTTTCAAAAAGCCAAAATTGAGCATTTATAAAATTGGGTAGATGCCAGCAAAAGTATTGGGGAATAAGTCTTTTCTTTATAAATTAGCCATGTTTCTGCCTGAGGTTATCATCACCTAAAACATCAAGAGTCCAAGGTTTGTCACCCGAGACTGCTGTGACTTTGAAAATGATGGCGTTAACTTCTCTAGTTCTGATAATACATTAGTTACAAATGTAGAATATTATATTAATAGAGCAAACATAAAACTGGTTGGGCAATTAGCCTAGCTAGTTTTTGACCAAAGCATTAAGGCATAATTTAAATGACATAGATTTTCAATAAGGTATTTTGAGTGTCTATATGGAATGCAATGTTTACACCATGAACAGTATCACGTATGCTATAATGTGATATGGAATGTCATTGTCCATATTAGACTAATAGAGATTGGAGCCATATCATTTTGCTGTATTTCCCTGGTCTGGCTTCCTTCTTTGTTTCTCTCTCTCTTATTTTATATATAGTTGGGAACCAGATGCTAGATTCAAAGATTTAAAGTGCCTTCACAATTCAATAAAATGGCTGCTTGCAAATGAATTTAATATTGCCTAGCTATTGTAAATATTGCCCAATTACCTATCATCAAGGTCTAATTTTGAATTTATTTCTTGTTAGACACAAAACAGAACATTTCAGAGTAAGTGGAATTCTCCTCTGAGATGCTCATACACAATTTCAGTTGTGCCAAATTTTGCCCTCAGCAGTGTGAACAAACTTCAAACAGAAATGCACATGAATAGTTAAAGAAAAATGCCAGATTCCACCTGTTGCCTCTTCTGTGAAATAATATGTCTATAATGTTTATAAATTTTAATAACCCATATAGGGCTTTATCTTTTGACGTTAAATTTATATTACCTTAAAGTTTGACTTTACTGAGCAATGTATTTTATTCTCTAGTATTTCAGAGAATCTATCCATCAATTACTGTAGGTCCATTAATAAAGGATGAAAGCTTTCTCTTATCAACTAATTACCAGGATATTTCTAAAGTTATATTGAAATCTTCATTTTTAATGGGATGTTTTCTTTATCTGACTGAAGATCTTGATTTTTATTGAGGGCTGGAAGTACGTCGATATCTTATTTGTTGAATCTGTGAATTGTGTTTGTGTCCTTTTTCCCCCCAAGATGACAATTTAAATACATTTTTAAAAAATGTGTCATTTTCATGACTTAAGATTTCATAGTGATAACAGTGAAATGAACTTGTAATCATTAGTTTGAGAATAATTATGTGAATACAGCTGAATCTTTTAAATTGCTTACAGCTGAAAACATTAAGCATCACCTGTAAGGTTTATGTCTTAGAAACAATGAATGCATATTAATGCATGGTCAATTGCAGGAAAAAACCTAATAAGGGAACCATTTTTACTCAGTGCACTTAATTGATGGCATATTAATCCAGAGGTAGAGTTTATGGTTATTATGGACATTATCTGGAACTCATTTTACTATGGCCCCTGGAATTTTGAAGATTTTGGTAGCTTTTTCCTGGGGGTGGAGGGTGGGGAGGGAATAAAAAGAAAGCAATTTCTGTCTGGGGAGAGAATCATATGTTCTAAAAAACAGTTTCCGCTCCTTTGATTTCAGTTTACAAGCGTTGAGAAAGGAGAAATCCCGAGATGCGGCCCGCTCCCGCCGGGGAAAAGAAAACTTTGAGTTCTATGAATTGGCCAAGTTGTTGCCTCTTCCTGCAGCCATCACTAGCCAGCTTGACAAGGCGTCCATCATTCGACTTACAATTAGCTATCTGAAAATGAGGGACTTTGCTAACCAGGGGGACCCTCCATGGAACTTGCGAATGGAAGGCCCTCCACCAAACACATCAGTAAAAGGTAAGTTTTAAGACTGTTTATTTTGTAATATGGTGGTCGGCAGGTGTCTCTAAGATGAAATGTTTACCATCATCCTTTCTTCTTTTCCTGCATATCAAATCCTTTAAAGGGATACAAATGTGGAAATCTGAACTCTGCATGAGAAAGACACCATGTGAAGGTGAAATGAACCTCTTCTATTTCTATTTTCTTTTCAAAAAGTCTGTCAGTCTAAATATTCTATCACTTTAGATAAGGTTTTAGAGAAATGAGAATGAAATGACTTACACTAAAGTGCTTCATGGGTTTTATTTAAGTTATGCTAATACGTGAAAATTCTTACTGATGGGTGGAGTAAAGAATATTTGCTAAAGAGAGTAATACCTTCTGTCTTTAGTAACCAAAGAGAGGAAGGAAGCAGAGTCCCAACTGTAGCAGGCATTTTGAATAATATTGTATTGACTAATAAAAAAATCAGTCCATGTATTAATGTTTCCAGTTTCTATACATATTGCCTAAAAGTCATAAATATAAGCATATATTTTGTCCTCCAAACCCTTAGTGCAGTTACCCTTAAAACACATTCTTTAAAAATTTTAGGCCTTCCTCACGTTGATACTTAAGAGAATTTTTTTTCTTTGTATTCCTAAAACTCCTAATAATTTATGCCATTTCTAGCATATGAATATGCATGCATATGTTTATCAGTATGTATGTGGTGTCAGTCATTGATTTTCTATCTTTAAAGGTATGTTATTCAAGGTGTAGGATTTAAGGGATCTGCTAGTTTCTAATGTCCTAACCTTATATCTAGACCCTGGAAGAGCATGGAATTAAACTGGACATTTGGCAGAATTGCAGGCAACCTCTGCTGGGGAAAGAATTAGGATCTTTAGCTATGTGGTTATACCTTGCCAGCTACCTTTGGAGAAGTCCTTGTACTCTTGGCTGTTGTAGAAAAGAGTAGTAGTGTGAAGATGTAACCTCTTATAGGATTCAAATTTAAATGAAGGGTCAAAAGCAGTGACTGTTTACAAGTCATGAGTATATACATGTATGTGTGTGGATCTGTTTATATCTTTGCCATTGCGGCTGACTTAGGGATTATGTTTCCTATGCTTATGAGAGAAAAAAAATAGAATTTAAATCATAACAGGTTATTTTCCTTTAGAGCAGGGTTATCAAACATTTTCTGTGAAGAGCAATATAGTAAATATTTTAATATTTGGGGGTTAACTCAACTTTGCCATTGTTGCATAGAATCAACCACAGACCAGACTTGTCCAACCTGTAGCCTGTGTGTCACACACAAATTCATAAACTTACTTAAAACATTATAAGATTTTCTTTTTATGTTTAAATTTTTTTTTTTTTGGCTCATCAGCTATTGTTAGTGTTAATGTATTTTTTGTGTGGCCCAAAATAATTCTTCTTCCAGTGTGGTCCAAGAAAGCCCAAAGGTTGGACACCCTTGGCCATAGATAAATGTAAGCAATAGGATGTGGTTTTGTAATAGAACTGTACTTACAAAGCAGGCAGCTGACACTGGATTTGGCCCACAAGCCATAGTTTCTGGACCCCTGCTCTAGAGTATATAATTGACATTCAAAGATTGAGAAGAATATACAACAAAGGTGGCTCTCATGGGCAAGATAGCACCATAAGGCACCACAGGACAGATGTACCAAGGCACATTTATGCTGTCCTTTTACAGCCCTTATGCCCTTCAGAATGTAGATGTCAACTTGGTAATATACCAATCCATGTCACAGATGCTAAAGTAGTAGGAAATTTTCCCAGGGTAACAATGTGAATATAATCCTAGCAAATATTTATTATATACATAAGAGCTTATTCAGTAGGCTGTCTTCATGTTTATTCCAGATCATTCAAGATGAAAGGATAAGTGGAACAGGTTAGAAATCACACAATGTGCAAAATGTTATTAACTTTTAAAGGTGCTGATTGAGGGACTGGACTTAATATTAAGTTGTTTAGCATAATCTTCTTTTATTTCCATTTTTTAGTTAAAGGAGTTTGAAGTTTATAGGGTGTTATTTCTTTGGTGGTGCTGGCTACTAAAGTAGAAAAATCTAGTGGTTCCATTGTCTGTCCATTCTTTTATCTTGTGATACTCCTGCTTACTTGTAAAATCATGAACTTTTAGAGATACAAAATTATAGATTATATATAACTGTGCCCTCATTCTATAGGTGAGGGTAATGATATATAATAGAAAGGGTTTACGGTTTCTAAAACTAGAATCCATTTTTCTTTTGTCTTTCTATTGAGTGGTTGTGTATGTGTGTGTGTGTGTGTGTGTGTGTTGAGTGTTCTTTCTATCACATAATAGTCATTTCTAATGGTGGTATTTGATTTGTATCACCATCATCATTCTAGGTAAGAATTCTCTCAGCTTTGGAGTGTGACTAATAACTCATTTTCACTTTGTGGCCTTCTATCAACTCAACACAATAACTATTCATGGTAATAAGGGTGGATAAAAAGAGCATGTGGTCTCTGCTCTCCTATGTTTCAATGTATAGATGGACATGATGATGTCAATGAGTGAAAGAGGAAGGTTGGGATGGGTCTTTTGTGGGCCTGGTAGGAGATCACAGGTTTCATACTTTAAAATTTTTATTCAACCAGATATTGGCAGAACATCTGAGTTGTTACATGTATAGTTTCACTCTTAGAGAACTGGTGATAGGCTAGAACTGCAGCTGTAAGCATAGTGACTCTATACTGTTTACTCTGGCTCACAAAAGCTTATAGAAATGCAGAGGACACTTTCTATAAACTGCTGTACAATATATGTATATTTTATTGCTTTACTCTAGTTCTTTAATGCAAACCTGTTACTCATTCTGATCAAACATTCATGAAACAACAACATCAAAAGAAATTGTTTTAATTTATTAAGGTCTTCTGTGTTGTGCCCTTGAAGAAGTTCATATGGATAAACAGCTTACATAAATAGCCTGTAGCATCATGTGAAGTGCAGTTCATGATCTAACAATGAAACGATAGACATTATACTTTGTGCTTCTCCAAGTACTCTCTTGAATAAACCTAGAGGCATTTGAAAATTTATATGAAAAGTATTTATATATTCTAGGCAGCATTTTTAAAAGCATGATGAGTTGTTCATGTTAATAATTAAATTTCAATGCTTAAATCTAAATTTGTCTCACACAAGTATATAGGAATTTAATCATTTTAATTTACTGCTTCAGAGAGGTATTTTATTCATTACATCTTTTCTTAAAAGTCTATAAAGGTTGATGAGTTTGCTTTTTGATGCTCATTGTATATAGGTTATTTATAAGTATACTTGCAGAAAGAACACTCAGGTGACAGTGTGTAATGTGTCCTGAGTCAATTACTTCATGGAAATGATATGTTAAGCAAATGGAAGGTAACAGATAGTTCTTCCCATTATTTTAGAAATATCTGTATTGTTATAATAGAGATCAAATCTACAATGAACATTATGCATTATTCAAGAAATGACCAGGCATTCTCAGCAGTGTTTCAGCTAAATAACTGATGATTGTAACCTTTAAAGAAATCTCATTGTGGTGACTGTTGGTAAATCACTTCTCCATTCATAGTAATCTCTATTTAGAGGCTATCTGAAAACCATTATATCTTTTATTAATCTTAAAAGCAATAGCTGCTGATTTGACATTTGCTAAAACTAGATAAATTTTCCTTCTTTCTAATATCATAGACTTCAGTCAATTTTTGGAGTATATCTGCTGCAACTCTGTTAACAAAGGGATATGTACCACTGTAAGCAAAAGTTTTATTTTAATTTAAATGTTGCAGCTTTTAAACAACAAATTACCTATCTGTGTGACAAGCAACAATGCTAAAATACGTTATGTAAAATATAAGACATTTTTAGCTTATGGAAGGAAACAATTGAAAAATTTGTAAGACTACTGGTGATAAAAATTGATTAAACACATTAGAGAAGAACTTTTCTCTTTTCATAGAATTTTCCTTCACTAGTTCGGGCAAATATTTTGAATTAAGCAGTAGATGTTTCTGAAAGGAGAGACCTATAGGCCTTCATTTAAGCAGCATATAAGCTGTTCTTAGGCAAAGACCAGACTGTTACTTAAGCAATGTTTTCTAATGGATTCCTTTAAAATAGTCATGTAGGATAAGTGAGTATAGGACATTCTTCAGAGTAACATTGAAACTTAGTTTCTTATAAAATAGTTCTGTTTCATAGAAGGTAGAGATCCTAAGACTGTCTGAATGATAGATCTTCTTGGTCTAAGCAACTCAAAGGTCTTCCAGTTTTTGCTCTGGTATTTTACTCTGTTCATTTATGTCTATCAAGTGACATTCATGTTTGGGGCAAGTGTCATATTCCTCAGTATTAAAAAGTCATGTGAAACAAAAGTTCTTAGAATCAGTACATGGCATGAATACCTGCCTGTGCTATTTTTTTCTTTTTTACACAAGTAAATGGTAGAACCCAGACTGAACCTTTAGACTCTGAACAGAAACTCCCTGTAGGGATAGGAGAGTATGTTCAGAGGTGGAAACTTAGTACATTTTTGGTTCCTATTCTTAGATCCATCATCCTCAGTAGACTGATGGCATGACTCTCTGTTCTGGTCTCAAGTTATGTTCACCTCAATCCAATGTCAGGTCTCAAGTTCTGTTCACCTCAATCTAATGTCTGGTCTGAAGTTCTGTTCGCCTCAACCCATTTCCATTTGATGGCACCAAGTGGAAATGGAACCATTCAAAAGCTGAGCTGCCAATTTTCATTCCTGTGTATTTTGGTAGCAAGTACCAGGTTCTGTTGGTATATGAAAATGTGATATGGTATGATAATCTTTTCTTAGGTATGCTTCCAGGAAGTCTTCTTAATTACATGCTATGATCCTTTAATATCTTTCTAGTGTTGTTATGACTTCTGAAAGAAGTTCATCTAAAAACTAACCTTTTACTTTCTTTTATTTTTCATCATCTTTGAAAGGGCAATGTTTATATCACCCTAGGATTGTCGTATTTTTAAAGATTTATTTTATTGTTGAGAGAAGGTGAGAGAGAGAGAGAGACAGAGGGTGTGGAGGGCAGAACAGTCTCCATAGTTGTACATAATTAGTTGTGACGTATTTTCATTCCACACAGGTAGATGTGGGGCTGTGCAGGACAGGAACTGAACTGGGGGCCTTCTGCATGGCAGGCAAGAATGTTCACCACCATCTGGTGGTTACCAGGTGTACCGCAGTTCAGCATATGGGCTGCATGGTCCAGGAACAGGATGTAATTCCTGAACCTCATGGTTGCAAGGCAAGCACTCAACCTGTTGAGCTATCCTGGCATCCCAGGATTGTCATTTTTGACACTGGATTGTAGAAGCTTTCTGACAGAGGTGGACTTAATGATGGCAAAGTAAGTGTCTGTGACTTGAGACTATAGTCCACCTTCAGCATGAAGAATATTGGAAAGTCTTGCTGGTTTCTTGCCACGTGCCACAGTCAAAGAATTTGACTGGCCATCTTTATTTTCGGTGCACTAAGCAATACTGAGCACCCAAAACTATCCTCAACTCCAAATATCGACTATAGGAAAACAATCAATTACCACATCTTAGGAACATTCCACAAAGGTTTTACTCCTCATGTAGATACAGTTTGTCTGGGGGTTGGCAGATATAGGCTGGAATGAGCTGGGTGGTTCTACTTTTCCCACAGCTTACTGAGCTTGACGCATTGATAAGCGTTCAAGATCATGTATGCCCCCAATCAAGGGATAGGAGATATTTGGGAGAAGATCTTTTATGCTGATGCCACGTGTGTAAGAGGGGTGAGCGAAAGCACATAACACCTCTTAAGGGTGTTTTCTGTGTATGTGTGAAGAATTCTGGAAACTGGACAAAACTGTGTGTGTTTGTGTGTACCCTTTTGCATACTACATCAGGATTCATCCATCCATCCTACTCCCTATTCTCCTCTTCTTTTTCTCTAGCAATACCAATACAAAACCATACATTTATGCCTTTGCACATGCTGTCATCTGAGATGCCCTTTCCTTTTGGGATTGCTGAACTCATATTCATTTTTCAAAGCCCACATCAGATGTCATTTTCTTATGTAGGTCTTCCCTCCTTCCTCAGAACATTAGTCATTTCTTCTTATAGGTTACTTAGAAGTCTTAGGTTGTTTTATTATCAATTCTTTTCTTCATATATCTGTCTCTATACTTACACTATGAGCTATTTGACAGAATCATCTGGGTCAACTTATGAATGTTTATGCCTCCATATGCAGTACCCAGGAAAATAAGACATTAACCATGTTTTTAAATTAAATTTTATAGAACTGGATTATATATTGGTGTTGCTGTTAGCAGAGCTATATAACGATGACAGCTATGGGTGGGTCTAAGTCATGGGATAGGAAGAAGAAAAGAGCAAAACTCAAAGGAAGGAGAATGATGAGACTAGTGTGATGCCACTGGGAAAATAAGCAGTGCATGGATTAGGAGCTAGGAGAAATGGTAGTGCCCCCACCTTCCACCCTCCAAATGAGCTACCAGTCCTGGCCCTGTAATGGCCTTCCTCTACCAACATATTTATCTCATGAAATATATAGGCAGAAGAATTGAAAGTTAAAAGCGATAGTCTGAAGAAACCCATAAGTGTCTTGGGTATGTAAGTTCAACTCCATTCAACAAATATCTGAATAACCACACTTAGTTAAGTTCTCTGAGTTCTCTGCTGAATGTTACAGGGGCATTTAGAGAGTATGAGGCATGATCCTGGCTTTGGAGGTATTTACCATTCATTGAGAAATAAATGTGAAAGACAAAGAGGAAGGCTGGAAGATAAGGGCTTTTGTTAAAATTAAATATATCTTGTGAGGTTATAATGATTTCTCTAGACCTTAGTTTTTCCATTTGAGTTTTCCTTTTGCCAATGATTCTAGCCTGGGTGATTGCTCACTCTCTAATTCAAAACCCCACTTTCTTATATAGGATTTTATAATTATTGTGTCAGATTAGCCTCTCCTGGTACTCTTGGGTTTCTTAAAGCTGTTTATTAATAATTTCAAAAGCCACATGCTCTACCTCTTCATATTCTGCTAATAATTTCCATTTTCCTTCTCTTTTACTTAATTCTCCTTACATAAAGGTGTCATATCTCCCTTGTGCAATGAATTTGAAAATGTGACAGTGCCTTCTCTTAAAAACTTTTATCTGTTGATTATCAAAATGTGCATATATGCAATCATTATAAGTGAGAGGAAAATAAGACATCACACAATGAACTTTTAAATTTCAAGTGCCAAATATATGATATAGACAAAATATGACTCTAGTAACTTACAAATATTTTTATTTTTACCTGACAAATTTTAGGAAACTTACTTACATCCTACATTGCATCTAACTTATTTTAAGAAGCTTACCGGTTCTTAATAATGTAGTATTTTAGTCCTGGTATCCTGTGGCATTGCATTATACTACATTGTACTAACTCATTTAGGGCTTTTCAAGTTTGTGAGCTCTGTTTTGTAGGTCTAGAATCCTTTAGCTCATTTTTGTTAATCCTATCACCTTTTGCAAAGCACAATACATAGTCTCAGCACTCTGCAGATCACAATATTTCATGGTCCCAGCAAAGAAGGAGTCACCTCTGACTGCTTTGATATGATTGAAATTGTACTGGGGCTCTAATTTTCAGAAATGGCTCCATAGATACTGTGCATAAGTCGTAGTTGTGTTTTAATAAACATGCGGTGACCTTCACCTGTAAAATTAATGTGGCTTTGAATACTGATTGACTGCAACTTATCACATTCTTTCTGGGTCCTTAATATGTCAGTGAATGTCAGAGCCTAAGCAGGAAAAGAAGACCAACAGAATTTTTGGTTTAAAGATTGTACAGGTCATCTGTTTAAATTCATTTGCTAATGTATTGAGAAAACTGATGCAGATAAAAGTTTAATGACACAAAGTTACTAACAAACTTGGGACTAGAATTTGGGCTTTTGGAATCCCAATTAAGCATATTTCCTTCCATAATTGAGTTTTCTTTCTATGTTTAGCACGTGTCACCAGCTGTTCATTAGTATTTCTTTTTCCTATTTACATTATATATAAACATATGTGCTCATATATAGCTTATGTGTTAAGACTGACACTTCTTAGATCAAATATTATCATAGTGTCCAAATTCAGAAAAAACTTTTAGACTATATTCAGTGAAAAGATTCATTTAAAAAAGGCATTATAGGAGAAGCTGGGATGGTTCAGTGGGTTAAGCGCTCACTTTAAAGCCCCGGCACTGAGGATCAAATCCCAGCCCCGGCCCATGCGGGCCCATATGCTGAACTGGGGAGTGCCCCCACTTCAGTTCTCACTGGGGTGAGACCCCAGCCCCGGCCCATGCGGACCCATATGCTGAACTGGGGAGTGCCCCCACTTCAGTTCTCACTGGGGTGAGACCCCAGCCCCGGCCCATGCGGACCCATATGCTGAACTGGGGAGTGCCCCCACTTCAGTTCTCAC
>PVKE010049164.1:0-11350 GCA_004027555.1 Craseonycteris thonglongyai | reverse complement strand
AGTATGAATACTGTTTACATATTTAAAACATTCTTGTACCCGCATACACGAAAATTCCTAGGGGCAAATCCTACTTCGCGGTTTTTCAGCTTTCGCGGAAGGTCCTGGTCCCCATTAACTGCGAAAAACGAGGGATCACTGTACTTTTAAAGAGCTGATGAGGTTACAATGGGCCTGCCTGGATAATCTCACTTTCCCCTATAATGCAATAATGATAATTGCATTATTTCATCAAATTGAGTTCCACTCCACACTCAAAAGGGTAAGAATTATACAAGGGTAAGGGTCATTCTTAGAATTCTGCTTACCTTGACTTCTTAGAAAAAAAATGGTGAAAAACAGTTGTTACCCAATTCAAGAATAATTATTATTTGTTAATGCCTAACATTGCAAAGGGGATTTGAAGTGTCTTAATTAAGTGATTTATTCCAGAAACCAGTGAATTCAGGACTCCAAGTAGCAGGAAAGGGACAGAAAGCTGTTCTTAATAAGCGTGCTTCTCTTTTTGAGGCCTCTCCTAGTTTTCTTTCCTTTTTCTCTTCTACTAAAGCACTGAATATTAATGCAAAGCAATTGCCTGAAAGCCATTGTGTTCTCTGTATTACAGGATGTCCAACCTTTTGTCTTCCCTGGGCCACATTGGGCGAAGAATTGTCTTGGGCCACACATAAAATATAACACTAACGATAACCAGTGAGCTAAAAAAGAAATTGCAAAAATACCTCAATGTTTTAAGAAAGTTTTTGAATTTGTGTTGGGCCAAATTCAAAGCCATTCTGGGCCTCATGTGGCCTGTGAGCCGCAGATTGGACAAGCTTGCTCTGTAATCATGAGAGTAGATGAAGGTGACCAGATTTTAACATTGGTAAAGCAGGACACCATTGACCGGGGAGGAGGGGGGGGAGGGGGCTGTTCTTGATTAAAAATTTGGTCTATCTCCCGCTGTTCCCTAGCTTGTCGTGCATTCTTTCCAAAAATCAGGACTTTTTTAAAACGCTGCAGGATGCGGGACGAATTGTTAAAAATCGGGACTGTCCCGCCAAAAGCGGGACGTCTGGCCACCCTGCTCTTTCCCCCACGATAGTCTATTCGCACAGCAGCCAGAGTACTCTTCCTAAAGCCTAAATCAAATCATGCCACTCTCCTGCTCAAATCTCTCCAATGGCTTCCCATGACCTTTAGAATTAATTAAATCCTGTTTCTGCCATGGCCTGTAAGCCTGCCCTGCCTGATCTGCTCACTCCACCTCAGTGTATCTCTGACCTTATCTCCTATGACTCTTCACCTTCCCACTCTGGGCTGGCCACACTGGATGCCTCAGGGTTCCTTGTAGACACGAGGAGGCCCCCACCTCAGGACTCTTGCACTTGCCTGAGACAGTTTCTTCCTAGATACTTGCATGATGCCCTCCCTCACTACTATCAGGTTTCTACCTAATTATCACCCTGTCCTACTTAAAAGAGCACATTCCCTGTGCTGGCACCATTTTATTCGTCTGCCTTGCTTTATACATCTTAGCACTCATTCCCATCTGCTGTATTATACATTTGTTTACTCTCCTGTTTGCCAGAATAAGCACTACAGTGAGAGTTCCATAAAAATAGTGACTTGATTTTTGTTTGCTGCTCTGGAACAGTGCGTGGCAACAGGAGTCTGTAGGAGTCATAAACATTCTGGAAGCCAATCTAAGGACAAAATTTATTATAGTAGAAAAGAGTGCTGGATAAGGACTTGGAAGCCCTAGGTTCTGGCTTATATTTTTCTACAAATAGGATACATGACTTTGGATTAGTGGCTGCACCTTGCATCTCAGGTTCCTCTAACATGGGAATTGGGACTAGACCAAGCTTGTTTAACCTGCAGCCCAGGACAGTTTTGATTGAATGTGGCCCAACACAAATTCCTAAACTTTCTTAAAACATTATGAGAATTTTTTGTGATTTTTTTTTTTCTTTTTTTAGCTCATCAGCTGTCATTAGTGTTAGTGTATTTGATGTGTGGTCCAAGACAATTCTTCTTCCAGTGTGGTGCAGGGGAGCCAAAAGGTTGGACGTCCCTGGAGGTGATGTCCAAAGGCCTTTCCAGCTATAAAGTTTCAGCAGTTGATTCAGCTGGAAGATTGTATCCGATGGCAGGAATAAACTGCGCCTGGGAAAGGAATGTATTATCTCGCAACACTAATGACCTTGCATGCTGAGTGTGGACAACAGAGTCTGACACCTGGCAGGGCCTGGACCCAGGCCTCAAATCTCATTTGCTTTCTTGTTCATATTGACACAACTGGCCTTCCTCAACGTTACAGAAGCTGGGCTCCCGCCAAGATAGAACAGGAGAAAGGAGGAGGTGCAGGGACCCCCCTCTAGTGGGGTTTAAGCAATATGTGTAGCTGAGAAAGGTTTAATTAGGAGATTGCAAAATGCCCAGCATTGTGCTGGTTGTCTTAGATCTGCTATTGAGTTTTCCTCTGAGAACCAGGGTTAACATGGCCCAGGGATAAATAAGGGTGTGTCCTTTAGAATTTCCCAGGGAAGGAGGAGTTTGGAGATTGCCAGAGGTTTACTGGGAACACACAATCATGTGAATGGGTGGCAGTCCTGGAAGGCCTGTCTATGACTACACTGAAGCACCTCCTTTTACCAGACAAATCATAAAGGATGGATTTCACTTGAGACCAGAATTGACTAGATTATTTAGCCAAGCCAGGTGGTGAAATAATTTACTTTCTTATATACTTTATCTTTTTAAAGGAATACATGCAACATTTAGAGAAATGTTAAGTTCTGTTTTATAAAAGTATGTGGCCTCTTATGACAACCTCCAAATAGAGCAGTCATCATCACATGTGAGTGAGTCATAAATTTGGAAATCCTGAATGAGCTAAAGGGTGTGTTAATTTCTCTTATCTGATACTCATTTGTGATGATGTAATTGGCCAAGGAATAAATGAAGTGCTTTATGCAATTCTCACAGCCACAGAGTCAGGCTATATCTATTCAAATGTTTCTCATGGCCAAAGAGTCAGGCCATATCTATTCAGATGTTTCTAATGTGTAACTTTCCTCCCTCCCTCTCAACAACATATGAATATATACAAACACAACCACACACTTTGTTTCTCTCTTCTCAGATATGTATTCTCCATGTGGTTTGGTGAGGTATTTTAAAATACTCTCCAAGGGAAAATTAAGGGTTCAAAACATTTTATGTCAAGTTGACCCAGATAGAATAGATTAGTAGAGGTGCTCTTCCTACCTCTTAATCTGAATACTAATTGAGAGCTTTTGTCCAGGTTCTCATAACCCCAAATTTTCACTAAGATTTTTCTTTTTTTTCAATCGGGATTAAAAAAAATTCTTTCCCCCCACCCTGCCCCTGCCTCTTCCTCCCTCCTTTACTTAACACCTCCCCCTTACCCTCTGATAACCACTAACCTGTTGTCTGAATCTAAGTTTTTGTTTCATTTGTTTATTTTCAGTTTTATATCTCACATATGAGTGAAGTTGTATGGTTCTTGACTTTTTCTGTCTGATTTGTTTTGCTCAGCATGATAGCTCAGCATGATAATCTCTAGATCTATCCATATTTTTGCAAATGCAATTTTTTCATCTTTTCTTACTTCTGAGTAGTATTCCATTGTGTAAATGTACCACAGTGGAATCCAGTCATCTATCGAAGGTCACTTTGGTCGTTTCCATGTCTTGGACACTGTGAATAGTGCTGTAATGAAACATGGGGTACATGTATCTTTGTGGAAAAAAGTTTTCAGAGTTTGGGGGTGAGGGTGGGTGGGTAGATACCCAGAAGAGGGATTGCTGGGTCATATGGTAACTCTACTTTTAATTTTTTTTGAATCAGGGTAATGTTGGCCTCATAAAAATGAGTTATGAAGTATTGTCTCTTCTTCAATGTTTTGGAAGAGCGTCAAGAGGACTGGATTTACCTCTTTGAATGTTTGGTAGAATTCACTAATGAAGCCATTGTCCTGAACTTTTGATTTTGGGGAGGTTTGGGATTATTGTTTTGATTTTCTCATGGTTGATTGGTCTATTTAAATTTTCCAATTCTTCTTGCTTGAGTTTAGGAGGGCTTTATAGTTTTATAAATTTGTCCATTACTTCCGAGTTACTGAATTTGGTGGCGTATAGATCTTCTTAGTATTCTTGTATGACCCTTTGTATTTCTGTGGTATCCATTGTAATTTCTTTTTTCCTTCCCTATTTTGGATATTTGTGTCTTTTTTTCTTTTCACTTTAATGAATCTAGCCAGGGGTTTGTCAATTTTATTAATCTTTTTGAAGAACTAACTTCTTGTTGCATTCATTTTTTTTCTATTGTCTTTTTGTTCTCTATTTCATTTAGTTTTGCTAAATGAACCAAACACTGAGAAAAACCACCTGGTCTACACTCAGCCGTGATAGGCCAGTGTCTTGCTCTGACCTCATAAAGCACCATTGTGACAGAATCACCCAAAACTGCTATATAAGGGCCTGGCTGGGCTGAGATCTTTGAGGGTAGTTGTGGTGGTTGGTGATTTGAGATTTGTGGTGACTTGTGGGTGGACGATTTAGCAAGCTGGTTTTCTCCCCTTTTCCCCCCATTTTATTTTTCCTTTGCTCCCTTCTCCCACTTTTCCTCATTTTTATTTATTTTTTATTTTTTCCCTATTTTATTTCTTTCTGTTTCCTCCTACTAATTTTGTTTATTATTTTAGTGTTTTGCTTTTTATTGTATTCCCCACCCCTCTTTTTTTTTCCACCCCATTTCTTTTTTTCTTTTTTATTTATTTATTTGGTTTTTCCCATTTTTCTTTTTTTTTCTGTTTTAATTTTCTCCCTTTATTGTGTTTTCATGTTTGTTTGTGTTTAGTATTGTTTTGTTTGTCTTATTTGTTACTTAGTTTTTATTTAGCATAATTAGTACCCTTAATAGTTAGTATTTTAGTTTCCATAGTTAGTATAGTTATTGTTTCTTTACATAGTTAGTACAGTTAATATAGTTAATATTGTTGACATATTTAGTATATGGTAGTTAGTATAGTATAGTATTATTGTTTATTAGCCTGTTAGTACAGTTAGTGTTATTGATATATTTAGTGGGTATATATTAGTCTATTTAGGTAGTATACTTATTGTTTATTAGTGTAGTGAGTGAGCTTAGTTAGCATTGCTCATAGTGTAAGCGAGTATAGAGAGCAAGTCACCATGGTGGATGACCTTGCAGCCATCTCTGCTGACCAGGAGCCCCTTCTGGGCCATTATGAGCTCCTGAGAATCATTGGCCAGGGCAGCTTTGGCAAGGTGATGCTGGGTCTGCACATTGAGACTCACACAGAGGTGGCTGTCAAAGCCATTCGCCCTAGGAGCTTCAACCTTTGGGGACCTCTCCGGCAGGAGGTCGCCTCTATGGCACTTCTACATCACCCGAATATCGTGGAGTTGTATGAGGTGATTGACACAGAAGACTCCTTATTCCTCATCATGGAGCATGTGAAGGGAGGGGACCTGATGCATTACCTTGACACCCATGGCCCCATGACCGAGCACATGGCCCGGGGCATCTTCCGACAGCTCATCTCCGTGGTGTACTACTGCCACCAAAAGGGTGGGCCCATCGAGACTTGAAACCCAACAACGTGCTTCTGGGGCCGCGCATGCAGGTGAAACTGGCGGACTTTGGCCTCAGCGCTCCCTTCAAGGTAAAGAGATTGAACACATTTTGTGGCAGCTACTATTATGCGGCTCCAGAACTCTTTATGGGCAAAGCATACAACGGTCCTCCCGTGGACATATGGAGCTTGGGAGTGATGCTCTATGAGATGGTCCGTGGGACCGTCCCGTTCTTGGGGGAGAACTTTAGGCAGCTGGGGGAGCGCGTTCTCAGAGTGGAATACACGGTGCCCGTTCACTTCACAGCTGAACTGAAAACCTTACTGAGCAAACTGATTACTCTCGAGCCCATAGATAGAAGCACTCTACAAGCCATCATGGCAGACCCCTGGGTGAACATGGGGCAGGCCACGGAACTCAGCCCCTATAACGAGCCACCCAGTGAAGACGCAGACCTGTCAGTGACACAGCAGATGGTCGCCATGGGCTACCAAGTGGGTGAGATTGAAGACGCTTTACTGACGAAGACGTACAATAAGGTGATGGGCACGTACCTGATCCTGAAATCCAGGAAGTTCAAAGTGCATGTTCGCATCATCAAAGTGAAGCCCTTCATTCCCCCTGACCTCACTGACCCTACTGCACCCCCAGATCAAGAGGCTCAGCCGGGGGGCTCCGGGCTCCAGCAGGGAGAGCGGCAGCCTCAGGACCAGAAAGGAGAGCAGAAGGCCCAAGGGTCGGCGGGTCCCTCCACCATCTTGGCGCCCTGGACTGCCAGTTCGGGGTCCAGCCCAAAGTCCACAAAGGCCAGTCCTCAACCCAGCACAAAATGGACGAAGGTCAGTCCCCGTCACAGCCCAGAGTCGAAGATGAGCTCTCCCAGACCCACCCCGAAGTCGAGGATGGCCACTGCCAGTCCCAGCCCCAAGAGGGATGCCAGTCCAGGACACAGCCCTAAATGGAGGACCGCTGCACCCCCACCCAGCCCGGAGTCCCAGTCCCTGAGCCTCCCTCCCCCACCCAGCCCGGTGTCTCTGAAGGCTGCTCCTTCCCCACCCGGCCAAGAGATGGAGTCCAGGATCACCGCTCTCCCACCCGACCAGGAGTGGAGGAACACCACCTCTAGCCCAGCCCCACAGAGTGACAACAGCAGCGGCAGCAGAAGCAACGGTGGAACCACCGAGGGCACCACACGGGGCCTGCGGGGAGTGGCGAGGAGGTGTTTGGAGTGTGTCAGCAAGCTCTGCCTGAGGCTGTCCAAGAAGGGGCGTGGCAAACGCAACAGGGTCATGCCCCTGTAGATGATGGACAGCTAAGGCAGGGCTAGGACCAGACTCCAGGAAGGCTATGCTGGGCTCCCTGCATTCAATGCTGAACTGGAAGAAGCTGGGTTCCAGGGAGCCTGGTCACATGGTGAGAGAGATGGGCCAGAGGCCAGAGTCAAGCTGCAGGTGGCAGTAGTGCAAGAAGAGTGCACTGTGTGTGCAAAGAGCCCCGGCCAGAGGACTTGGTCCAGTGGACCATGGAGATGGGCCAACTACCGTGGTGTTCTCTACATTGGATTCACTTTAGGAGAGTACCAGGAATCACTGTGACCTCAGAACCATCGTCCTCCAAATCCCTGCTGAGCATGGAGGACAGCCTGATACCCTGCAGTGACAAGAGAGGCCACCCTTGCTATAGGCCCTCCATGTCCCCACCTGGGGTACACTTTGGAGACTGGACTGTTTTTCCTGGGCCCTTCCCTCTTCTGCTCTATGGGAGGGGTTATGTTAAATATTCAATTAATATTCTCATTGAAGTTCTTGGTTCCTTCCAAATCTTGCAATAAACTTCGTAGTTCAGAAAAGAAAGTGCTTCATTTAATTATATCTGCAAAATTATAGCTTTGTAGATTATAACATGAACATATTTGGGGGGGGTCACATGACTTCAAGACACAGTTCAGCTAAGTTTTTCTCCACTTTTCCAGTAGCATGTTCCTCGTTTCCTCCTGAGCCCTCACTTGCAGGACCCTTAATGTTAGATACTCTCTGTGGCAATTTAAGTTTTCTCTACCCTGCTACCTACTTTCTCGCAGCCTGCACCTGCATGAATAGCTGTATACGTAACAGTGTGCAAAGCATTCTTGGCTTTGTCTGTCACACTCCTGAAATTTCATCCAGCTTCTGCCCACTGCTAAATCGTAAAGCCACTTTTGCGTACTCAGGTGTATGTTATAGCAGCACCCCAACACCAGGTGTCTGGAAGACTATTCTGTGCCTACTCCCCACCAGCTCACTTGAACGTGCCAAGAGGAGATGCAGGATTCACCTTCCTCGGCAGGCTCTGGGTATTTCACGGCAGGGACTTGGCCTGTAGTCAGGTTTGAATACGGGGAGCACTACCAGCCTCAGGCGCTATAATCCCACCACTGCGGAGAAAACCATTTCTCAGTGTCATAATATAGACAACGTGATTCCCAAGTCTTCCCCTCAAAGAGGAAGCCCTGTTCCTTGCCACCAACTATGAACAACTGAAGAATATATAGGTAAGTGTTCAGAAATTAATCCCAGTACAGAAGGATGACCAGACACAGAATAGTTTTTTAACAGGAGCAAGTTCATTTTTTTAAGGTAAGAATCTATTGAAAGAAATTTTAAATAAAAGGGCATTTTTGTGTTTTGGATCAACAAAACACAGAAAAGAATGAACCAAATCCTGTAAAGTTATTTGACTTTTTATTCTATAGCTCCTTTTGACCAATTGGGAGGAATGTCTATTGATGCACCTGAAAACAACTGCTGTTTTGTAGATAATGATCTTCCAAAAAACAGACTTATATTAGGGAACAGTAAATATCCAGATGGGATGAACAAGATTTTACATTGACCACAGACTTTTTTTCTTCGTTTAGAGTTATTTTCTTGATTTCTTTGTACAATTGCAGTCTGTAACTTGTAACATTTATAATCATCTCAAAAAAGATTATGTCACAATGAGAAGTTACACAGCCATGTGTGAGGTCAGTTGTTTTGCATGACATGTAATCCAAAGTTTTATGTGTCTGCTTGAAAGGGGTCTGGATGTAAGAGCCCCCCATATTATAGGCTCATAAAATCTCCTGCCTAGACTTAATATAGCTAGAAAATTACTGGCAGGAACTCTTGGCAGTATCAAGACCTATATGGTTCTGTCCCAATAGAGGCTGGGTTCTGAGAGAACAAGGCCCTGGGTTAAAACCTGCAGTTAATATTTTTTATTCCCAGGCTGGCTTTTTAAAGACCCATAGAGCTGCAACTTACTTACTTTCTTTCCCTTCCATCTTCCTACCTACCTACACACAAACGGTGTGTCCTCTCCATGTAATCACTTACCAGGGGTCTCCAAACTTTTCAGTCCACAGGCCACATTAACCATCAAACAGCAGTTTGGGGGTCGACTACACACTCAAGGTCCAAATAAAAATAAAATCAAAACATAGATGTTGTTTTTAATTATTTATTTAATATTATTTTATTCAGATAAAAAGGTCTCTATGGGCCAGATGAGAAGGCCTCGCGGGCCGCATCTGACCCGCGGGCTGTAGTTTGGAGACCCCCAACTTAGCCCCTAAGACAGGAGATTCTGGGCAACATGAAAATAAGTTTTAAGAGCAAAGCTATGGATGTGTTAACCATAAAAACTGAGTTTCAGTCAACTTCAAGTTACATCTTGGCCCGAGATGTGCTTTAGCTTCAGGTCCATAAAAGGGACCACGGACCACATCCTCTGGGAACCAGACCGAACAATGCCATGACTGACAGCAGGACCTGAAGCCATGATCTATTCCTTCCTGCCTTAGACCGGACCAATCAGTAGAGCCCACAACCCTAACTACTTAGTACTAGTCATTATTGATTCATAGTATGTCCCCTGCCTCCACTAGAAGAAGGACAAGGTTTCCCTTTAAACCCTCCGCACCACACTGAGAATGTCAAGGCAGCATGTGGGGGTGGAAAGCCGCTGTCTTCTCAGCTCACCGGTGCTCTGACATAAACACTTACTCCCTCATAACACAACTCCTGTGTCAGTCTATTAGCTGAATGGCACAGGCAGCAGGAGCCCAGACTTGGTTGTCCTCTGGTAACATGCTTACCAATAAAGCATGCTTTCACTGAAATTTATTGAAAAATCTTTTGAAATTTCTTTGACTAGCAGTTTTTGGTGGCCTAATCAAGTCTTTTAAGCATGAATCACATTTCTTGTAGTTACGAATCTGTGGTGCATGTAATTTTGTGGGCCGAGAAGAAATTTAGTTGTAGCAACTAAAACTGCCATATTCCATGACTGTCTGTGTTCTTCTTCTACCAAAACAAAGGTGCAAATTTTTCTCTACTTTTTGCTAACAATGGGTTTCTAAAAACCTTGTCACAATTTGTACTGATAAAGTCCATCATGTTTTTCTATTAACAGTTTTTGTTCCGATCACTTATGCAAATGTTCAACACAGTAAACTTGAAGATCGGATTGGCTTTATTGGGCAATTTATGACTCAGCAGCACCTCATTAGGCAAGTAGAGGGGAGCTCCAGAGGGCTCCCGAAGGAGACAGGTTTTCAAAGGCAAGAGCAGGAAGTCATGGACAAAAGAGAGAACTTTAAGTCTAGGGAACCTACCTACCCATGGGGGATGGACATGGTCTATGTGACAGATGACTTCATCTTCCTGTGAACACAATGGTTCTGTCATCAACCTGACCAGGTCAGGTGACCACATGGTAGGCCTGACATGCTCAGTGACCAAGAGTATTCGGCAAGAATAGTTTGATCACCAATTCCTGCCTAGGCGGGTCATAGCAAATAGTCATGTCCCAGGCCTATCTCTTCCTTAGCAAAGGCCAGTCCTTACCTCGGGTGAGCCCTGTCCGCTGTTTTTGCACATCTAGAACAGCAGTGCTCCAATTTTTGGCTTCCCTGGCCACACTGGAAGAGGAATTGTATTGGGCCCAAATAAAATACACTAACACGATGGCACATGAGGTAAAAAATGAATAAAATAAAATAAAATAAAGGTCTCCAAAAAATAATATTTAAAGAAATTGTGTGAGGCCTCATTCAAAGCCACCCTGGGCCACATGTTAGACATGCCTGATCTAGAGTAACTTCTCTTTGAAATGTCACAGCACTGTTTTTTTCTAGATTCATCAGAGGCACACAGCTGTCACTGGAACACAAGACCTCAGAACCTGCCATTGTAGTCTTGTCCCCACATATCATCTATTTATAAGGCAAATGTTCATTATTAGCTGTCCTTTCCTCACCAATGTAAAAGAAGTCTGGGTCTCATCGTGTCACTTTATATCCAGCCCTAGAGATTTTACCCACTTTGTTTTCTCCCACCTTCTTAATCTACGACCAATGGATTCCATGTACCTTCCTGACATTTTCTTTTTTGAATCTAAATGCATAAAAGAAAGTGCAAAACTGTCATTTTCTGAAGCATTTTCCTAATCTGTTGAAATCTTTGTCCCAGGCATATCCTAAAAATGTGGCTCACATAAACTCTAATAAAACCTTTCTGTAGGTGTGGATGTTCTTTCTTCTACATGTTTGGCAGTAATGGAAGTGCCTGTGTAGCAGATTACTTCACTGGTGATGACCAGAGCATTCCTCATTGACCAGTTCAAGACTACATAGGTAGCAATTGTCTTGCTTTATTTGTCACAAGCGACTCCATTTTGGGCTTGTCTTTTCTTTTTCATAGTAATAAAGGCTTGTTTCTTTT
>PVKE010049163.1:0-11352 GCA_004027555.1 Craseonycteris thonglongyai | reverse complement strand
TTGCAAGACTACAACAGGAAGAGTGAGGGATTGGTATAATAACAACGGGGATGCCAGGATGGCTCAGATGGGTGAGAAATGAATTAAACCTATGAGATTATAGACTTTATCAGGTAGTCACAGACATAAATTAGATTCATGTAATGAGAAATTCATTAAGAGTAAATTAATATAAAATAAGTTGTTAAGATATTCACTATAAGCACAAAGCCGAACTACACTCCCGGATTCCTGTGTGAGTATCTCCTTTCTTTCACCAGGGAAAGCAGATGCTTACCGTCCTTGCTCACGATCATGTCTATTCAGCATGGCAAACAGAAATTGCCTTCGGCCTTTCTGCTCCAGTGGGTCCAGATCTATCACTGCATTAAGAGTAAGGGGAGGGGGGGGAAGCAAAGAATCATACACTTTTGCTATTAATATCTGGGCACTGAGACTTTCATAACTAGTACTGTATATGTAAAACAGAGGTTGGAAAAATAGGGCCCATGGGCTGGCCACCTGTTTTCTTAAAAAGTTTTATTGAACACAGCCATGCCTATTTGTTTACTGATTATCTAAGGCTGACAGAGTTGAATAGTTGTGATAGAGACTGTTCGGCCCACAAAGCCTAAAATATTTACTACCTGGCCCATTAAGAAAAAATTTGTAAACCTCTGATATAAAGGGAGCCTTATACATAATCTGCATTGAAAGCTATTCTGCCACATACAAAGATAATGTGCTCCCGCTACCTCACGTCTGGAAGAATTCTAGGAAACTGATTTTGTTTAGGGTCATCTAGAGATCTGGGTTTTGTGGCAGGTTCAACTCAAGGTGCTTATCTCAACATTGATTTCCCCTTCCTCCTCATTTTTATATGGGAATGTTGCAGCCTCTAATAAATTGTCCTATGTTTTCCAGCCTCTACTTTAGCTAGGTTTGGCCACATGATTAAGTTCTAGCCATCGTTTTGTGTGAAACCAGGCTCAGCTGGGAGGCAGTCTTCCTTTCCCTAGCAGCCATTAAGGACCATGGGGTAACCGAATGGATGGAAGACAGGCACTTGGATGATGGGAAGACACGGTAAAAATTTGGATCACTAGTGATATCATGTAGTCTCAGCCCTGGACGCCCACTTCTGAACTTGTTATACACAAGTACGGACAGTGTAAGAACAGGCTATACTAAAAAAAAAAAAAAAAGAGGGAAGGAAAGAAGGAAGAAAGGTAACAGGAGGAAAGAAGAAATAGCTCTTAGAAATTTAAAATTTAGAAATTTAAAATATTCAATCATTGGAAGATAAAAATAAGGAAATTTTCAAAATAAATGAAAGAAAAAACGGAGAATTAGAGGAAGAAAATGATAAAAGTAGAGGATCAATTTGGAATCTTTAAATTCTACTTTATATATTTTTATTTATTTTTATTTTTGACAGAAAGAGAGAGAAACAGAGAGAGAGAGAGAGAACTGAACTGGGGGAGCTCCCAGTTCAGCATATGGTTCCGCACGGGCCGGGGCCGGGACTTGATCCCCGGTCGCCATCGCTGCAAAGAGAGCGCTTAACCCACTGAGCCATCCCGGCTTCCCCAAAAATTCTACTTTAAATAATTAGAAAATATTGGGTACAAAATTATCAAAGAAATTTGATAATACATCCCAGAACTAACAGCTCTGAGCTTCCAGATGGAAAGAGCTCCCTGAATGGCCAGAACAATTAAAGAAAAAAATATGCATATTATATTACTCTGAAATTTGAGAACACTAGAGATAAAGAGAGAATATTAAAGTCTTCTGGGGAGGAAGGGAGTGCCATTCATATGAAGGGTACACTCTTGGCCTGGATCTGCAAAACCATGGACCAACTGCTTTGAAATTCTGAATAAAAATGTTTTCAACACAGATTTCTCTACTTGGTCTAATTATCAATCAAATATACGTGTAGAATAAAGAAATTTCAAGCATGCTTTTCTCAAAATATTTACTTCTAATATACCCTTTCTTTAAAAGCTACTAAAAAAAGTATGACTCATTAAAATAAGAAAGCAGGATGCCAGGATAGCTCAGCAGGTTGAGCATTTGCCTTGCAACCATAAGGTCCAGGGATCAAATCCTGGCCTCAGCCTGTGCAAACCCACATGCTAAACTGCAGTGTAACTAATAACCACCAGGATTGCTCAAAGGTGAAGGTTCTCGCCTCCCATGTGGGAGGCCTCCAGTTCGGTTCCCACCCCACAAGGCCCCACATCCACCCACGTGGGATGAAACTATGTCACAACTAATGATGTACAACTATGGAGACTACTCTGGACCCTCCCCCTTCTCTCTCTCTCTCTCTCACCTTGTCTCAAACAATAAAATAAGTCTTAAAAAAAAATAAGAACATTAGACAGAAGATGACACAGAACAAAGAAGACAGGAAATCTAGCAGAGGAGAGAATTAAATAAAATCCTCCAATGGCAGTAGTGTGATAATAGCTGAAAAGTGGGCTAGAAAGGAACAAGAGGATGAAGAGAAGTCTTCAGGAAAAAAGTAGAAAAATTAGTTGACAGGTTTGATGATTGGAAAATTTGGAAAGATTGATGGAGAATGGAAAAAAATTACAATAAGTATAATGAAAATAAAGCAAATGGGGGAAGCCAGGATGGCTCAGTGGGTTAAGCGCTCGCTTTGCAGCCCAGGGGTCCGAGGATTGAATCCCGGCCCCAGCCTGTGCGGACCCATATGCTGAACTAGGGAGTGCTTCCCATGCGGGAGGCCCCCAGTTCAGTTCTTGCCCCCGAGTTCGGCCCCTGGCTCGAGGGGGCGTGCCTCCCATGCTGGAGGCCCTTGCCTACCTGTGTGGAACAAAATCCATGTCAAAAACTGATGAAGTTCAACTATGTAGACTGCTTTGGGCCCTCCCCTTCTCTCTGTCTCTGTCTCTCTTGGCCAAAAACAATAAAACAATAAAAAAATAAAATAAAGCAAATGAAAACTTGAGACAAGCAAAATAATCAACAAGAAAGGAAATATAATCATAGTGTATGTATTTCATGGTGTGGCTCTGCAAGACTTAATATTTACATATTCACAATAGATACAATTAAAATTTGATTTAATAAAAATTATGATCCCACTATATGGGAGGGAGAGGACATGGGTGTGGTGTAAGAGAGAAATATGCCCCAAGATAGAAAGTCAGCAGATAATCTCCAAAATCAGTGAATCAAGAAATTGCAACAGAAACATTACTCATAGGTAAGGAGTTAAAAACAAAAGCAACAATAGAAAAATAAAAAGTGGTATGGTGGAATGAGGGAGCATGGGAGGGACAAGAGGGAGTAATTGTGGAGAAGGAGTGAGGCAAAGAACTGTTTAATTTTCATTTAAATTCTTTTTAAACCTATTTGATATTTTAAACCACACGCACATGTAATATTTTGATACATAAAAGAAAAGAAATGGTTGTATTCACCCCATCAGAAGCCCAGAGTTGTTCTGAGCCCTTGGTCTAAAAGTCACTCAGCCTGCTCTTCCCGCTGACCACAGGGGAGGCCTCACCCTTGCTGAAATGGAAGTAGATCTCTTCTCCTGCTCTCGGTTTCCTCAGGGACATTGGAGTCTCTGTCTCTGACAAGGGTACATCGAAGAACTTGTACTCCACATACACCTGTTTTATGTTCTCATCAGACATCACTGCAGCTTCTGAGTAGAAGGACAGGCTGACAATTTCAACTCGCATCTTCTCTGAATCCTGATAAGAAAAAGACATGTATTTCCTATAGGTTAGTGAAGCTCCAAGTGTGTATACTCTCATTTAATTGACACATTTCCTCTCTAAGAATCAATCACAGGTATACTCTATCTAACAGATTATTCCTTGAAAATCAAGTTATAGCTAAAAGTGGCACCAAGGGAGGACTTGACTGAAATGTCCTAGCCAGTGTATGGGGAATGTATAAAAAGAATCCATGGGGAAGCCGGGATGGCTCAGTGGGTTAATAGCTCGCTTTGCAGCCCCGGGGACCAAGAATCAAATCCCAGCCTATGCCCATGTGAACCCATATGCTGAACTGGGGAGTGCTTCCCATGTGGGAGGCCCCTGGCCCAGCTTTGACCCTGCACAGCCCTCCACCTATCTGTGGGGAACAAAACCATGTCAAAAACTAATGATGTACAGCTATGGAGACTGCTCTGGGCCCTCCCCCTTCTCTCTATCTCTCTCTGTCTCTGTCAAAAACAAGGAAATAAATCTTACAAAAGAAAAAAAAAAAAAGAATCCAGTTGTTTTTAGTTCAGTGAATCATTTCTCCAGATCAGTCAGCCTCTCTTAGCCATCTCCACATACAGAAACAATCAAAAAACTTTCTGAGCACATAGGTTTTCTTCCACTTTCTGGATGAAAACTAATCCAGAATTTTCCTGAGGTTAATTCCTAAGAGACCTACTGGCTGATATTGGATATTTAATAGCTGTTTTAGCCACTATGGCAAACAGCTGCCAGTGCTTCCTGTGCCCACCTAAATGCAGGCCACAGAGCAGGACATCAGAACATGCTGCCCTCCCACTGCCACTCCAGTACTTCCAGCAGCACTTCAGAGTCACTGGCACCACCACCATCCTCTCTCTCTTTTCTTTTTAGACGTATTTTAATTGTTTAAGAGGACAGAGGAAGAAAGAGAGAGAAGGGGGAGGGCCCAGAGCAGTCTCCATAGTTGCACATCATTAGTTGTGACATGGTTTCATTACACACAGGTGGAGGTTGGGTCACATGGGGCAGAACTGAACCGGAGACCCCCCTCATGGGAGGTGAGAACCTTCACCGCCATCCTGGTGGTTACCAGTTGTGCCACAGCTCAGCATTTGGGTTTGCACCTGCTGTGGCCGGGATTCAATCCCTGGACCTCGCGGTTGCAAGGCAAGTGCTCAACCTGTTTAACTATCCTGGCATCCCAACCATCCTCTTTTTTGATTGTCCCTTTGTCTACTTCCAAATTAGGGATACCAGGAAGAGGGCTGTCAGGTCTCTAGTTTCAGGAAGTGAACTAAGGCCAATATATGTCCCTTCCTTCCACAGGATAGCAAAACCGAATAGAGTTAAATAACTCCCCGAACGCTGCATAAGTAGGTAGCAGGACCAGGATCGAAACCATTTCTGTCTGCACCAAATGCTCTTGAATATTATACTCTCTCAACTCCTCCATTATCCAGGCTGACTCCAGGCAAAGGAGTGAGAGCTCACATATCTGGGCCTTCAATTGCTTCGATCTTTTATGCCTAACTATTATGAAATATAATCAGGATTGAGTATATATGTGTTTATAAGTTTAATATGATAGTAACACTAATATTTTGTTAACTAGGCTCGGTTTCCATATTTAGTTTCTCAAGTAACATTTTTGGGTACACAGAGGTTTTCTAAAAGGAGATCTTATTCATAACAGCAGCCTTTAATTTAAAGTAATATTTTTAATGTAATCTGTCTTCCTTGCAGTTCAAAAATTTGCTGACCAGCTGAATGCTCTTCCGGTTGATCTGAGATGGCATGGTTTATCAATCTTTTTTTTTTTTAAGATTTATTTTATTGTTTTTGACAGAGATGGAGAGAGACAAACAGATACAGAGAGAGAAGGGGGAGGGCCCAGAGCAGTCTCCAGAGCTGCACATCATCAGTTTTTCAACATAGTTTGGTTCCACACAGGTGGGCGGGGGCTGTGCAGGGCGGGAACTGGGCTGGGGCCTCCTGCATGGGAGGCATGCCCCCTCGAGCCAGGGGCCAAACCAGGGGGCAAGAACACCCCAGTTCACCATATGGGTCCACACAGGCTGGGGCCTGGATTCAATCCTCGGCCCCCGGGGCTGCAAAGTGAGTGCTTAAGCCGCTGAGCCATCCCAGCTTTCACGGTTTAGAAATCTTGACTGGAATTCCAGTCCCTTCTCTAGCTCTTTAATCCTGGACCCATCATCCTGCCCTGTGCGGCCCCCTGACCACGTGTGTGGAAGGAAACTATGTCGAAAGCTGATGTGCAACTATGGATACCACCCTGGACCCTCCCCCTTCTCTCTGTCTCTCTCTGTCAAAGACAATAAAATAAGTCTTAAAAAAACTTCAGAAACTGAATGGTCCCTCTGAGCCTTCCCAAGAAGAATCTTTTTTCCTCCCTTCCAGCCTCCCTCTCCCAAAGTAAACCCACTCTTTTTAGGTGGGTTTAAAGAAAGGGGCACTCAGGCTAGGATTGTGAATCAGTACACAATGAAGAAGGCAGGCAAGGGATTCAAACAGGAGAGGGAAGTTTTGAAGCAAGTCCTAATTTATACCACACCAAGAAAATGACCCTTTCATCTGACTGTGTCAGCAGGCTTCTATTAACTAAATAACTTCAATTTCCCACCAGGTTCCTTAAAACTGGATTTGAACTTCGCATACATGGTCATTAAGCACACTAGCTTTCATTATTCATAATCTTGTCTCACACTCAATAATCACCCCCAATATACTTACTGGCTTTGGACGTATCTGAGGCTCAGGTATCACTACATCATCACTGTCTGAAGTGTGTGCTTCACTGACTTCCGAAGCTTGCTCACAGGACTCTTTATCTGCTAGAGAAGGGGCTGGATTTACAGAACTGTTCCAGAGCATCCTGTCTAGCCCAAGGAAAGACACAGTACCTACACCATTAGCCCACTGTCTGGTCACTAGTTCTGAGTACCTAGATTTGGGGCTCCATTTATTAAGAATCAAACCCTCAGGGGAAGCCGGGATGGCTCAGTGGGTTAAGCGCTCACTTTGGAGCCCAGGGACCAAGGATCGAACCCCTGCCCCAGCCCATGTGGACCCATATGCTGAACTGGGGAGTTCCCCCAGTTCTGTTCTCACCGGGGTGAAGACCCCGGCCCAGTTCCTGCCCTGTGCAGCCCCACTCCCACTTGTGGAATGAAACTATGTGGAAAGACAAATGATGTGCAACTATGGAGACTGTTCTGGGCCCTCCCCCTTCTCTCTGTTTCTGTCTCTGTATCTCTCTCTCTCTCTCTGTCAAAAACAATAAAAATAAATCTTTAAAAAAGAATCAAACACTCTTTTTCAAAGATTCGCTGATTCAAAAACTTGCCAAACACACAGGGTTACTTCTGAAAGAAGGAAAGAAAGGGAAAGAAGGGAGATAGGAAGGAAGTTTTTCTTTTTGTAAGCGTTGGAGAAAGTGACCAAGCCAAGGAAAAGCAGTGCAATCAGCATGTGGCAGATTGCACTTTCCAAAAACAGTCTCAAATTTTATCTCCCATCCTACATGTTCTCTTTACAATGTGATCTTGATACTTTTATTTTTAAGATTTATTTTATTGTTTTTGACAGACAGAGAGGGACAGAGAGAAGGGGGAGAGCCCAGAGCAGTCTCCATATTTGAACTTCATCAGTTTTCGACATGTTTTTGTTCCACACTGGTGGGCGGGGGCCACTCAGGGTGGTAACTGGGCTGGGGGCCTCCAGCATGGGAGGCACGCCCCCTCGAGCTAGGGGAGTGAAGGAGAGGGGGGTGAGAACCAAACCAGGGGCCTCCTGCATGAGAAGCACGCCCCAGTTCAGCATATGGGTCCGCACAGGCCAGGGCCGGGATTTGGTCCTCGGTCCCTGGATCTGCAAAGTGAGCGCTTAACCTGCTGAGCCATCCCAGCTTCCCGAACCTTGATACTTTTCACTGAACATTCAAATTTCTTTTTTGTACATTGACTTTTAAATCTTTTATTCATTTTCCTATTGGGTTGTTGGTCTTTTCCTTATTGATATGTAGCAGTTCTGTATTTTTTTCTGAATTTGAGACCTTTGATGGTTACATGTATTACAAATGTTATTTCTACTCTGTAGCTTGCCTATTTCATCTCTTACTGAACAGAAATTCTAACTTTTGAGGTAGCGAACTTCATCAATATTTTTCTTTATGATTACTGCATTTTCTTACTAAATCTTCTTATTCTGAATGATGAATAATGCTGTTCTGAGTATTTGTGTTGATTTATCTTCTGCAAACTTGTTCACCTGCTTTTAGTTCTAGAGTTTTCTTTCTTTCTTTCTTTTTTTAAATATTTTGTAGATTTCTTTTGATTTTCTTAATACATGGTCATATCAACTGCAAATAAAGACAGCACTATTTCATTTCCAATCTGTATAATTTATTGCAATGATTGAAACCTTTACTACAATGTTCAACAGGAGTGGTAAGAGCATATAACCTTTGTTCTCAATCTTAAGAAAAAGCATTAAGTCTTTTATCACTAGGGAGGATGTTGGCTATAGATTTTATTGTCCTTTATTAGTCTGAGCCAATTTCCTTCTTCTTTTTTTTTAACTGAACTGGGGGTCTCACCGCATTCGGGAAGCACACCCCAGTTCAGCATGTGGATCCGCCTGGGCCGGAGCCGGGATTCGATCCTCGGTCCTCGGGACTTCAAAGCGAGCGCTTAACCCGCTGAGCCATCCCAGCTTTCCCCAATTTCTTTCTATTCCTGGTTTGCTGAGAGTTCTTACCAAGAATAGGAGTTGGATTTTGTATTATGCTTTTTTCTCTATCTATTGAGTGATCATGAAGCTTTTATTCTATTAATACACTGTATTTAGTCAATTTTCTGATGTTAAACTAACCTTGCATTCCTGGAATAAATCCCAATTGATCATAGTGTGCAATGCTTTTAATATTTTTATATTTTCCTGAACATTTGCTAACATTTTTTTTTTAAAGATCTATTTTTATTGTTTCTCAGAGAGAGAGAGAGGGAAGGGGGAGGGACCAGAGCAGTGTCCATAGTTGCCCATCATTGGTTTTCTACATAGTTTTCACTCTACAGGTGGGTGCAGGGCTGTGCAGGGCAGGAACTAGCCAGGGCCTCCCACTTGGGAGGCACACCTAGGACAGGAGTTGAACCGGGGGCCTCCCACATAGGAGGTTTGCTCCAGTGAGAATGGAACTGAGGGCACACCCCAGTTCAAAATATAGTTACGCATAGACTGGGGTTGAGATTCAATCCTTGGACCTCAGGACTGCATGATGAACACTCAGCCCACTGAGCCATCCTGGCAACCCCACTAATATTTCATTTATGATATTGCATCTGTATTCAGGATGGATATTGGTCTTCAGTTTTTTGGTTTTTATTTTTAGTCTAGTTGTTTGTTTGTTTTTTTAGTGTTTTTGTATTGCTTTTGTATGAAGACAATGCTAGCTTTATAGTTGAAATGAGTTAGTAAGTTTCCCTTGCTCTGTTATTTTTGAAAGAGACTATGAGAGGTAAGCATTATTTCTTCCTTAAATATTGATAGAATTAATCAGTGAAGCCATCTGGATCTGCACTTTTTGAAGTGGGAAGATTTTAAATTTCTAATTCATTTTCTTCATTTTCTATAGGTCAATATTGATCTCTATATCTCGAGTCTTTGGTAACTTGTATCTTTCTAGGAATTTTTCTTTTCCATCTACGTTACATACAATTCTTCATAATATTCTTTTATAACCACCACCCCCTCTCTTTTTTTGACAGAGAGAGAGAGAGAGGGAGAGAGACGGGGGAGGGCCCAGAGCAGTCTCCACAATTGTATGTCATTAGTTTTCAACATGGTTTCATTCCACACAGGTGGGAGCGGGGCCACACAGGGTGGGAACTGAGCCAGGGGCCTCCCACATGGGAAGCACACCCTAGTTCAGCATATGGGTCCACAAGGGCTGGGGCTAGGATTTGATCCTCAGACCCGGGGCTGCCAGGCAAACACCAACCCACTGAGCCATTCCGGACTCCCTGTAATCCTTTTAATTGTAGGGTCCATTACGACCAACCCTACATTCATTAGTGTCTTTGCTCTTTTTTCTTGATCAGCATGCCAGTTATCAATTCTTTGCCTCTTAGATCAAAACAACTTCACTGTCTGCTGTGCAATAATGGAGTTGGACTCTGTACATATTTCTTCTTTGTCAGCTGGCACTACGCTAAGTTTGGCAGTAGAAGTCACTGGCAGATCACAGGAAGAGAAAGAGCTTTCTCTTCCTGGAGCAGCAGATGTGGACTCTGCAGACCAGGCTCCTGCAACTTAGAGCCTGGCTCCAGCAGCACACGTGGTTTCCTGCAGAACACACTTTAGCTTTTGCAATATCCAATTCCAGCAATTCCCAATGGCCAGTAGCACATGGCACCTCCCCATGGGCAGTTTTTCTGCTCCCCTCTAGAATGGGTATGTAGTGGAATGCCACTGGCTTGGCACCTGTGAATGGATTACCGCCTATATTCCAGAGTTCTGAGTTCTGATGTGCAGCCACCAAAAACTTGTGTACCATTCAGTAACACATGACTTCACTCTCTCCTACAAGGTCTGGATTTCAGCCCTGAAGAGGGTTGTCTACCAGATGTACATTTTTTTATGGGTGCTCAATGTCAGCTCTAGTGATTCGTGGATGCTCTGTAAAACTCCTATTCCTGTATTCTTTAGACTTCTCTTTAATTTCTACTTGTTCATCCTCATCTGCCCAGATCAACCCCCTGTTATAGTTAATAATTCTTCATATTAAACTTCTCCTGTTTAGGGGAAGCTAGGATGGCTCAGTAGGTTAAGAGCTTGCTTTGTAGCCCCAGGGACCAAGGATCGAATCCCGGCCCCAGCCCGTGTGGACCCATATGCTGAACTGGGGTGTGCTTCCCATGCGGGAGACCTCCAATTCAGTTCTCACCCTCCCTCCCCCAACCATGGTTCAGCCCCTGGCTCAAGGGGACATGCCTCCCATACGGGAGGCCCCCAGCACAGTTCCCACCCTGTGTGGCCTCCATCCACCTGTGTGGAATGAAACCATGTTGAAAACTGATGACATGTGACTATGGAGACTGCTCTGGGCCCTCCCCCTTCTCTCTGTCCCTCTCTGTCTCTGTCAAAAAACTAAAACAATAAAATAAATCTTTAAAAATATATATAAACTTTTTCTGTTTAAATTGCTATGTAGTTTATGTCTTGTGGTTGGATTTTAATTAGTATGATCATCCTAGATAAAGATCTATCAAGTTTTTTGATTTTTTCCAACAAACATGTTCTGGCTTTCTTCATTTTCTCCATTCTTTTTTTTTTTTTTAAGTTTATTTTGTTTTTGACAGAGACAGAGAGACAGAGAATAGGGGGAGGGCCCAGAGTAGTCTCCATAGTTGTATGTCATCAGTTTTCAGTTTTTGTTTCATACAGGTGGGCAGGGGCCGTGCAGGGCGGGAACCAGGCTGGGGGCCTCCCACATGGGAGGCATGCCTCCTTGAGCCAGGGGCCACACTGCGGAGGGTGGGGTGGGGGCCAAGAACCAAACTGGGACTCCCACATGGGGAGCACACCCCAATTCAGCACAGACTGGGTCTGCACAGGCTGGGGC
>PVKE010049162.1:0-11365 GCA_004027555.1 Craseonycteris thonglongyai | reverse complement strand
TGTGAAATTGGGGAGCAGGAGGAACCAGTGAGAAACAAGCGTACGCAGCCGGCCGCACTATGAGTAATGAAGTCTTTTGTCCTGGACCCAGGAGTCTCCTGTTTTCCACCCGCATCGACAACACTGTGGCAGGCTCACTTGTTAACTTGCAAGCAGGGCAGAATGTCAGGCTCTTCCCACTTCTTGAGGCCATGCTCCTGTCCTCCCTGAACATCCAATACGGCCACCTTCCTCAAGACTCACTGATATCGAAAATCTGTCTGTAAAGAGGTAGTGACCCAAATGTCCGAGTCAGAATGTCGATTTACGTTTTTAGTTGTTTGTATTACAAGGGTAGGCTGGGAGATCGTGCCTCCACTTCGTATTTTTTTATGCATTAGATGTATCTGGATATAACTGGCTCTGTGAAGTTGCATGGTGTCTCCCCTCCATCATTCTTGACCTTGCCCACACGGCTGCTTACATTTTCGCCCACTGCACATTAAAGCGGAAGAGTGTTCAGATGTTCATGCTGTTATTGAATTCTTAACAGCCGAAAAAGTTCCTCCAATTATTTTGAACTGTTTGAAAAAGATGGCAAGGACTTCTTAAAGAAGATCATTACAGGTAATGAGAATTGGGTCCATCACAATGACCCAGAGAAAAAAAGGCTGTCCATGGAGTATAATAAGGGATCCCCTCAGCCCCAAAAGCTCAAAACTCAGACCTCAGCTGGGAAGGTCATGTTGACTGTTTAGTCTGAACACTCTTCCATTTCGACGTGCACTGGGTGAACAGTGTTAGCATCTACATGTGCAAAGTCAAGAATGATGGAGGGGAGATACCACATGACTACACAGAACCGGTTATATCCGGATACATCTACTGTAACAAAAAAGGTATCAACCCACCCTCATATTTAATGCACATAGAGAACACCAACAAACTCTTTTTACAAGCAAAACACCTCTACTTTTACTCAAACAGTGGCAGTACCTTTATGGTGAGTTATTTTACATACGTAGTGTTCTCTTCTGCTTCTGTTGAAATACTGGTTCCTCACGGAAGAGCCTTGAACTGCTCCATAAAAGTAATCAGCAAGTACTTCTAGGAAAAGGGCCCGAGTAGAGTTTGTCCCCATTGTTATAAAGTCTTCCCATTCATAAATAGGCCAGAGGGAAGGTAAAGAGGTGACTGGCCACCAGGCTGACCCTCAGCTGATCCTCAAACGTATGAATGTACGGACTGCAGCAGCATTAGCTGCATTACACTCGTCGGTTGTTTGCATCTCCTGTCTAGTCACGCGTCCATACCGTCTTTTGTCTCTGCTACCGCAGCACGGTTTTGTTTTGTTTTTTTTGTCGTGGTCAAGATGGTCAAGGTTAGGATGGCCCGCAACAATAGGTTATCCAAACAAACTCTGTCATACACTTTTGAGGTATCAAAAAATTTGATGCTGCTTAAAATGGGCAACCAAGAATAATCAGAAGAGTTTCTGTGAAAGTGAAATTATGATTTATTGTAACATTGAGGTTGGGTACAGTAGACTCAAAACAATAAAAAGCTGCTAACTAGTACTAATAGTAGAAGGAAAAGGTGGATATATAGAAAAACATAAGAGGGTAGCAGAGTAAATGAAAACCTTTCTTTTCCTTCTCTGTTCCAAACTGAGAAATTATTCTTACTATTCATTGAGTCAAAGAATAAAATGATCTTAAACATAGAAATAACAACTAAAGGGTACAAGCTACATGTTAGGCAAAGATTCATGTTATTCACAGCATTCTTTGAGGAAGTTATTATCAGCCCATATTTGCAAATGAAGATTGGTGCCTCATGGAGATTGACTAAGCTCAAGATGCTAAAAGGTGCGTAGCATTTACGTGTGGACTCAGACTTCTCTGGTTCCAAAGATTCATTAGTTGGACCATTTTTAATCCAAATATCCATAGGGCTGAGAGGATTTAAAGAGATGACAGGCAAAGTGCTCAGGGCAATGTCAGACACATAATAAATAACTAAATGCTACTGTCGTCTATAACTTTAATCAGCGAGAACTATGTCAGTGGGATTTAAGTCAGACTGTGTTTTATCACAAGAAGTCTGGCTCATTAATTCAACAAAGATGTTTCAAATGTTTACTTCCATTCAGACATGGGACTGCGTGTTGTGTCAACCTGGGTGAACAAAACAGAGTCCTTCCCCTCTGGGAGCTTGAAGTGTGGTTGGAGAGGAGGAAGTTCTCACACAAAGTCAAGGCCGTGTTTTAGATGGAGTTTGGGTGAGGTTAGTACAAGTGTTGTAGGTAGATGACACAGAACACACACCTGCCCAGTGCAGGGGATTTTAGGATTGAGACGTTTTGCCTGGTGGTTTTCTTCCAGTTAGACACACTCACTTACGAGGTGCATGGCTTCTCCCCCAGGCGGCTTGCCCCCCACAGGTTCTGCTCACTGGGGCACTGACGTCACGCAGGACTTTGCAGACTTAACAGCCAGGAGCAGCAGCCTGCAGACGAACCAGTGTCACGAGTGCATGTTTGGAGTCCTGTTCCCCACTCCACCAAGGTCAGAAGTAACTTGTGCAGCCAGTCAACGCCTCGCACTGGCCTCTGGCAACTAATATAATGTGATATTTTCCTCCTGGAGTTGTGAGAGCTCAGGAATGAAAAGACAAGCTGTAGCATTATTCCTAAATTATTATCTGTGCATCGAAAATGAACTAAAACTAGAGGAACTTCAAGTGCTGCACTCCCTGTGCTATCAAATTTGAAATAAAGCAACTCCTGACTTCAAACGCTCGCTGAGTCCTTGAGGGCTAAGTAAGGGGGTTGTAAACAAGATAGTTTAAGCTACTTCCTATGCTCTGAAGACACAGCCCCAACTCCCTTGGGCTTCTCTGCTGGCAATGCTTATGTATAGTTTGAAGCCAACCCAAACATAAAAGACATCCCCCGAGACCAATGAATTTGAAGAGAATGCTAATTATCACCGGGAAGGAAAAGGTTCCAAAGCCCCGTGTCATTCTTTCTGATTCCCTACAGTCCAAACTAGAAGAGGGAATTGAAAATGACCACTGTCCTCTCCTTTGTCCACTTTTTGAAATGGAAAAATCACCAGAGTTTGCAGAAGGATTGAAACAGCAAGGAACAGGGAAGAGAGAAGCAGACCATTAAATCTTTTATTGCCATCAAAAAAAATCTTTTATTGCCACCAAAGGCACTCTGGGAAAGCCCACCCTTCATTCCTGAAGTGTACAAGGTTCTGAGTGAAGACACAGGTGGAATAAAACGGAGCCACAGTGGCTACACGACGCCAGACCCACCCCTCACAAGTGATCACGCACCCAATTCTGTAAGCACATCGCAGTCCTGGAGGGGGGCCGGCATTTCCTTTGCTTCTGTGGGTGCCTGAAACTCCCACCTACAAAGAGGCTCAACAGCAGTAGCTCACAAACGTTCCAATTGCTAGCAGGCATTCATTTAGGATCCCATCAGTAATTTCCTTATTAATTCTAGACTATCAATAAATGAAAGTTCGGAAAGTAGCAAAACTGAATACCCAGATGACGCCACCTGCTATTTCGTGCATCTGGTCTTTTTTCTTTCTTAAGAAAATAAAAAGGAAAGCAATAACATCAGGATTTGTTCCATCTGCTTTCAGGCAGCAAATATGAAAGTCTGCTCCTTCGCCTGAGATCTTGGAGTCACACGCTCGCTCCTCTGAGCAGGAGAGGCTGAAGGGAACTGTGTCCATTTAGACAAAGAAGATGAATTGTGCCCAACTCAGTGCATACCTGTCACTGCCGGAGACTTATGTCCCTGGGTGCTGGACTCTTCCAAACAGGTGAGCAGATGAATATGTGCTGCTTACCTTCAAGGTTTATACCACAGGATTCCTAAAGGGGAATGGGACAGTGGAAACAAAGCCTGATTAATTCTGATGTGAGAGGCATTCTATGCGATAGAAATTAAATCTTGGAGCCTTGGGGACTGGGAGTTTCTTTAGCTCTTGGAGAAAATTGGAGGTTGCCAAAGCTTTTGTGAAGTAAAGGCTTTCGCTTTTCAGGAAAAGGGGTTAAACACTTTGTTTCTTTCTCCCCCCCACTGTTATTCTTTTAATAATCATAGACATTTCACCGAATTTTCTTCAAAAGCTTTCATTTTCTTCATAAATATGGAAATGTGCTCTTTAGAAAAGGAAAACATTCTGGGCATGCTTGTCTGTACAAGAGAAACAGCCTTTCAGGGAAGAACAGGGGGGGTTCTCTTTGCAGAAAGGCACTAGTATTGTGGGGAAGGCACTGTATGTCCCGGGTACGTATGTTACCTTGATAACCTCAATAATTTAATATTGATCATGTAAATATTGACACAGTAGAATGGACCAGCCTGATAATTCCAAGTGATCATGCTATCACAAACCAATCTGGTGGTCATTATTTTTGTTATTGCCATCATTAGCTGTAGCCATAATAGTGTAGTCTTTGGGTAACAATCTCTATGGTGTCTTAACCCTATAGTATAGACACATTATATGAACAATTTCTAATACTTGTAGTGACCCTGATGTTTATATACGAGGGCCATGTACTAGGAAAACAGAAGCAGTTAAGACCGGATTTTTTTCCGGACAGCCCTTGTATATATTATTATTCTCACCTGATACCTGGGGATACTAAATTTAAGCAAGAGTGTGAGATCTTGAAAAGCTCAACTTGAGGAATTTAGCTTTCCAAAGAGAAAAGGCCCGGAAGCAGTAGAGTTGGGAGAATTTGAGTAAGACTATCTCCCAAGGTGGCTTAGTAACTGTACAGTCATTCATCTTTCTATAAATTTAAGTATACAAGCAGTGGAATTGTGTTTCTCCAAAATAAAGCTGAGGTTTTACTAAAAGAATAGAGAAATGTTATATTCCACTGGTACTGAAGACTTCATCTATGTCGGTCGGGTAGGGTGTCATCTAAGAGTTGGGGAAGAGGTGTCTGTAGCGACAAAGCCTGACACAGAGGTGACAGGTCTGGGCACTGTGGATCATCCATCCAACTGATATCACTGAGACATGCCCTTGCCCTTCAGTCTCTGATCACTGGGCCACACAGGCCAAGCTGTAGTACTGTCCTGAGCTACCCGGTCTTCCTGCTGTCTGTGCCACAACCATCATGCTGGTGGGTGAACACGCATCATCATTTTGTTCTGCTCAGAGATCCTTGAGGGCTACTTTAGGCCTGTTTCCCCACAGGACAGTGCTTCCTAGCTCTACAGTGGGAATGATCCTAGACCTTCTCTCAACTTCCCTGGATAGCATCATTAAGGAAAAGTAGGATCGTAATGGGTGTGGCCACTGTACAGGCCTCATCCTCACGCAGACGTTTAAGCAATTGTGTATTATCATACTACCTGGAGAGAATAGATCCGTGGTTTTTCACACTATTCACAACAGACAAATTCCTATTGTACATTTTCTTTTATAGAGAAGGAAATGTATTTGAAACATGAGAGTGAACGTGCTGAGGGATGGCTGAGGCCAAAGCGCAGGGAGCTCAGCCTGCTCTGTCTGTCTTCCTCCCCTGGTGGAGCTTTAGGCATCATCAAGAGTTGACAGAACCTGGTGGGAAATCTATTAGGCAAGGTCATATTGGTCTCTGCCTTGAGACGAGGCTTATGGGAAAAAAACAGAAAGCCCATTCCCCAAGTCAGGGAGGACTGCAGCGTTACCACTCTTCTTTTACTTTCAGCCAGATGGGCAGCTAGCTTTAATGTTCTAGACTGGGTTTTTGCTGGGGAAAAGACTTGAGTTTAGATTTGTGATTTATCTTTGACCACTTGTACCCACGTTTTCATATTTGTTCTTGGTTCTATTGTTTCTGAAGTTAGACTCTCTTCTGTGTCGTGTTGTGAAAAGAGAATTACAGAAATAATAACAATAGTAATAAAAGTAGGATGCCTGAGCGAAAAAGGTTTGGAAAAGGCGTTTGGCACTGTGAATGAGAACATAATTTACAATGTCTGCGTATGTTATGTTTTCTAATTAGAATATTTCATGATTATAAATGGTTGATTTATAAAACCTCAGCCAGCCTGTCAGCTAGACACGTTCAGAAACTCTAAAAAGAATACTTTTTAATCTTGAAAGAAAGTCCCACCTCCACAAGAAAGATAAAAAAGAACACTCCCACGCCCCAGGTGAGGAAAGAACAGTGGTCCTTGAAGAGTCAGGCTAAAAACAATGCGCTCAGCTTCTGCTGAGCACTGCAGGCCTGCTCCCATTCTCTAACTCCATCCAGCGCCGTCTCACTAAATGACATCATGCGTCTGGATCCTTCCTCACCCCCAACGCCTTCCCATCACCTGACACACCACATTTCTATCCCTGATCCAGCATATTAGACCCATCAAAACAAGGCAGACTCTCAGTTCACCAGCACCCATGCCTAATAAATGTAGCATTAGTTCTTCAGTTTCTTTGCCGGTGCCTTGAGAGTGCTGGTTGCTTGAGTTCCAGTTAACAGAGTCTACTGTATACCAATATATTTGTGTAGCTCAATCGAATGAAAATAAATTTGACGAATATTAGTTGAGAATGAACAGGATCTGTGCTAATTGATCAAAACAAAAGCAAACAAACAAATAAAGGCACCACCGTGTGAAGCTCTCAACCCAGTCAGATAGACTACTAAGTACACGGGTAACACACCATGAAACATGCCATCGTAGATACAAATCAAGGGGTAGAGAAGAGAATGATGACTTTGGAGACTTACCAAAAGAACCATCGTGTGCTACATGATGATAAGCTAGCTGATTTTTTTTTTTAATTGAAAACTTAACCAAGTGGCAGATAGGACAGCGGGGTGACAGGAAGGAATGGTCACTTTTCCAGGTGCAGGGAGTAGCCTTTCTAAAGTTTCCTAGAGAGATTGCCAGGGGCTTTCACACCCAGAAGACTCTGGGGGCACCTTAACAGCATCAGGAGAGGAGGCTCCCAGCTTCCTGCTCAGGGGCAGTCAAGCAATGACCACACCAGCGAAGGCATGGCCTGTGTCCCCAGCACAATGCCTGTGAACTCCTGGCCTCCCGTTTCCCAATCTGAGAACCACCTGCTTTCACCACTCCCCCACCCCATGTTTTTAAAGATATAATTGATGCATAGCATTCTGTTAGTCCAAAGTGTACAGCATTTGATATACGTATACATTGTAAAATGATGATAGCAATAAATTTAGCGAATAGCTATCACCCCACATAGTTACAACTTTGTTTCTTACGATGAGACCTTTGAAGATCTACTCCATCGTTTGTGAATATACAGTACAGTGTTGTTGACTGCAGTCACGGGGCTGTGTGTTCCATCCTCAGGACTTATTTATCTTATAACTGAAAGTTTGTACATTTTTACCATTTTCACCCATTTTGCCCACCTCCCTCCCACATCTGTGGCAACCAATCTGTTCTCTGTGTCTATGATTTCAGTTTATTCAAATTTCACATATAAGTGAGATCGTACGGTGTTCGTCATTCTCGGTTTCACTCATGTCATTGAGCCGAATGCCTTCAAGTTCCACCCAGGCGATGGCAAATGGCAGGGTTTCCTTCTTTCTTAGAGCTGCACAATATCTACTGTGTGTACATACATACTACATTTTCTTTATTCCTCCATTCATCAATTGACACTGAGGCTGTTTTGAAGTTGTGCCTATCGTAAATAACACTGCAATGAACATCCAGTATGTTTATCACTTACTTCCTGTGTTGAATTCTCTCTGCTTGAAATGCCTAGAGTAATACCTGTTATCCTGATTGGACATTGACTAATATAAGCTCTTAGCACAATGTTAGTCAGCACTATGAACAAATGAACGAATGAACAAATTTATAGACAAAAGAATGAATAGATGGACACTTCAATGATGAATGGATGAGGATGTACTTATTTTTAAATTAAGACCTACTTTTGGCAAAGAAACCATATGTTTACAGTGACATCATGTGGTGGAAAAGTAGCGTCATCACGGAATTGAGAACTTCCAGAGGTTCTTAAGCAGAAAAAGGAATGACTACAGTTTCATTGTCAGCACATTAAGCCACACTGCATATTTTATAATCCTCCATCATAATTCTCCAACAAATTAGAGGGGAGAAAATTAGTTATCTGTTTGCATTGGATATTGTGAATTACAAAGTCCAGTCAATCTATTTTCTGTTGAAAAATGAAAGCACCAATGAAAAGGCTTTACACTTCTCTTTATAAGCTTCCTTCATCTTCAGGTTTACTTTAGTTGTATTTTCATACAGCCCTGAGAGATCAATCAGACTTCTCTGCAAACCACATTTTCAACGAGGCCACACAGCTTAAAATGTACAAAAAATCGTGTCTTGACTATACAATCTTTGAGGTTATGAGGGCTAAAGCGAATGGAGTACACTTTTCTTTTATGAGGGGACAATTTTGTCAGTAAGCTCTGGCAAACAAAGATCAAACAGGGGGATTAGAGGGACAGTTTGATTTCTTTAGGGAGAGCAATGAAAATGACAGGGTAATAGATGGCCCACAGCTGGTGTCAAGTTCAGAAGAAGTGATGATGAGGGATGAAGAGGACATGATGAGCATTTATAGAACTGGGGTCCAGTTCTGTGTGGCAACTCCAAGTGCCCTGGGGAAGACAGGAGCTAGGGGTTATCTCTCCTGGGATGAAGAAAGCCATTGAAACATCGCAGACGCTTGGAGCATCCCCTGGGCAGCCAGACCTATCCTCCCCCAGCCCCAGAGACTTCTGCACACAGCAGTCTGTGCAGTGAGCATATCAGCCATGGTTTCCAGATTAGTCTCTCCTTTCTGCGTGTTCCCCTAGGGAAGACAGGAAAGTGTTCCCACTTGGTGAAGGTCAGAATCTAGGAAACATTTTTTCTTGTGGCCATGCCCCCCTGTGGGACGTAGTGTAACTGAGCAGGAAGAAAACCATTCTAGAAATTAAGTACACCCATATTGAAATTAAATCTCTATCATTTATATGCCAGACAAGTAATTCAGCCTCAATTAACCTCAAATTCCTTAGCCCTAAAATGAGAATAATACCTACATCCAGTGATGATGAGAGGCTTTAAATGAGATGCTGATGAGGATAATGATAAAAGCAAACATATATGTAAAATTTACTAGAATACACTGTTCTGAGCACTTTACACATCAAGTCAAAGGCATTCTAAGGTGCATAATGTTATAAAGTCCCTATGTAATGCCTTGCACATGGTGAGTGCCTGATACGTGGTAACTGTCTTTCTGATGCAAGTTGGTGGTGGTAATGGTGGTGCTATGAATCCTTTTCCTTGAGACCTAACTACTCAGCCTCTGAATTCATGTCTTATGATTACAAACCAAGAAAGACTACGTATGTGACAAGCAAAGCCAGCACACGCATTTGAATAACCAAGTCCTTAACACAAAAAGGAAAAAATTAATATGCTCATTGTGTTGTTTGACATCCTACAGATAAAATGATCAATCAAGATAATGTTTTGCCTTTCCTACTGATGTGATATGACTTTAGTCAAAAACATACATGTCTTGAAGGCAAGGACTAGATTTTGTTTCTTTGTGCTAGTTTCACTTCCTTAGCCTTGAGTACATCCTTGAGCATTTATAAATCCTTGAGCATGTTATAAATGTGTTGTATGAAATGCTTTTAATATAGACTAAATTACTCTTTCTCTTCATGTTTATTCATTTTAAAAAAAAAGCAATGAATTCAACAAGTATTCAGAATCTGTAATAAGCAGTCAAAATCTATTATTTACAATATAAAAAATCAATATCAATCTCTCTTTATCTCCAGTTCCCTGGCAATCTTTCTTTCCTTCTGTCTGTCTGTCTCTCTCTCTCTTTCTCCTCTCCCTCCCTTGTTTCCCGCCTGCCTTCCTCGCTCTCACGCTCCATCTTTTTCTCTCTCTCAACAACTAGAATTCATTCCATTTTGAAAATGGCATGCTTTAGGTAAAAGCAGCCTGTGAAGAAAGTGAAGGGAATCACTTTTCGTAAAACTAACGGTGAGTAAGCATGGAACGGCTAGAATATTGACCATGAGAAATTTTAATTACACTGATATCGATTGGGATGATAGCAAATTAATTATAATAGAAAAGAGTAAAAGGTCTGCCATCAAGTTACATTGTTTTTTTGTTTCTAGGAGTTTCCTTGGCTCCTCTTTATGGAGAGAATACTTTGTTTTTGTTTTTGTTTTTGCCTTAATTTGGTTTTAATTCTCTTTTCTGGAACCTTTCCTGAAAATTCAGCCAAGTACGATAAAGCAGATTGAAGCTAGAGAGCATCTCTAATCCAGTTATCAAATTAGTATTTGTTTTGAAAATGCTCAAGAGAATATGCTGCTTATGAAGAGAAACACCGCAAAGCATTTGTGACTTTGGGAAAGATGACTGAAAGAATTCGAAGTGCCCTGAGGAACACTGATTGGAATTCTGTAAGTTATGAGAAATCTACTGCATGGTTTGAGCAATTAGGAAACAACAGGAAAGGCTAACATTGAAATTCAACTGAGACAAGTAGTAATCACAGTACTGAATCTGGAAGGAAAAGACTTGAATATGAAATGAAATACAAGAACGCTCACTGAAAGACCACTAAAGCCAGTGCTTCTAGTTCAGGGGTCTTCAAACAGTCTCTTGTCCATTACACAATTTATCTTAAAGTACCAAGAACAGCACATACTTCAAATCTGCAACGACATAAGTAGTTTATTGAAATGTAGCATTAGAGAAGGTAAATTCATAGCATCTTATTAAACACTACTTTTTTTGGTCAAATTTATTTACTCAAGAGATATAGATGTAGAAAACTTAGACCTTTAAAGACATTGAACTTTTCTAAGAAACTTTTTGTAACTACAAATAATAACCTTCATTATAAGAAGTTTTTTTAATACTAGTTAATTAACCGGTAACCAATGGGTACAAATGAAAAGATTTTGCTCTTATAGGTTTGGTTTTAATGGCATTTGTTAAATGGACTCAACCCCATGTGAGACTATACATATACTATATATAGTTAATATATGTAATTTATATAAATATTAATAGTAAACTTAAATATCATTACAACTATACACAGTTATAATACAAACATAAATACATAGTAGAGTGTAACAAAACATGAAGCAGAGCATAAAATATTCTAATATATGAGGGCTCAGAATCTTCCTTCCCCCTTCAGTTCTTTCTTCCTTTTAAATCTGACTTCATTTGTTCTTGTACCTCAGTTAATATTCTTTATTCATCATTTTAAGCATACATATTTTATAATAGCCTTCAGATTTTTAACCCAAGTTTTTAGTATGTAACTTGTGGCTTCTCACAGTGGATCACTTCCTCGTGTGG
>PVKE010049161.1:0-11350 GCA_004027555.1 Craseonycteris thonglongyai | reverse complement strand
GATAATTCGTATCAAAAGTGGTATGACTTGTCTGAAAGTGACGTTCAACATTATGTTTTTTCGGCACTGCAATACTACTGCCACACAACAGGCAAACGCATTTACCTTTTAAATTAATGAAACAATATGATTCCTCCCAGTCTGTGTTAAAATTATAGGTTCGTTTTCTCTTATTTGGTCCACTCATTTTAGGACTAAACAAATAAAAAAAAAATAGTTATAGAACTACAATATCATATCAAATTGCTACCATAATAGTAGATTACCTACCTTGCTTTTAGTTCATTTAAAATTGAATATATCAAAACACTGTGATCCTAGCTAACCGTCACGACCCGATCAGTCCAGCAACCGCAATCAAAATGGCAACTTGGCATCTCCCGGTTGGGTGGAGGAGAGTTTAAAGAGTGCAGCAGCTAAACAAGATGCGACATGTACAAAGGCGAAAGCTAGGGAAAGACTTATACATACAACATCGCAAACATACCAACGAATATAATAAACCTGTGTAGATACTCAAACAATATTTTAAAATTCTAACAAATGTATAAAAATAAATTGTAGTTTTACTTAGTGTTTATGAAAAACTTCTGATGCAGTCAAATAATGACGGGCGCACATAAATCGGGCCGTGGGCGCCACGGCGCCCGCGGGCATGGGGCTGGGAATCCCTGCTGTAGAGTAATCATTAAACTGGGAAAATCTGAATTTTCATCCTGATCTGTCTTTAGCTGGGCATTCTCATACAAACAGATTAACTGTCCTTGGCATGTTTTCTCATACTAAAAAACTGCTTTTATTGAAAAAATATTCTCTAAAGTAACTTTTCCCAGTACGATTTTTTTGTTCTCTGCCTCTGTGAGGTTGACCTTTTCTGGTTATCTCCTATGAATAAGTCAATTTTACTACAAGATAATTATTTATTGTAACAGAATACAGAAGTGATGGATAAATGTAGCCATAAAACATTAAAATAAAAAAATAAGTAATTCTAGAAAATTGAGAATGCTACAGGGAATGATGCCGGATAAGCAATATTGCATATTTTTGTTCTGAGCTGTACAAGTCAATGAACATTTCATTATATCTTAGCTGGTTCATTTACTCCACAATAGTTTAATAGATCTTATTTGTAACAACAAAGTAACAGTGCTTGAGTAAGCATGACATTTTCAGTCCTTGAATAGTAGTTGGACAAGCAGGAAGAAATATGAATAAAATAACCATTTGCCATAAATCAAACATGTCTTTTAAACTTCCAAAGAAAAATCTCCAGAAAAAACATGCCATATTTTAGATAAAATTTCTATATAAAAAAAACAATTCCAACCAATCAGAAAAAATTGTACTTTCTGAAAACAAAGTATTTATGGCAATTAAACTGCAAATTTTTATTCTGAATTGTATACCACAGAAGAACTATAAATAATATCGCTAATTTGAAATAAAAATTGTAGCTATTCCCATGGGACTCCTCAAGTGCTTAAAAATATAGTAGTTAAACGTAAGTCAAGCAACTGGCACAAAAATATCGTGAATTTTTTGTGCCAGTTGCTTGAGAGTCTTGCCAGTTACTTGAGAGTGCCACATACATTTACCTGGTATGTACCAATCCCCATGGGTGCTGGTTAACTATTAGTCTACTGTATTATCAAAATGAGCATATAAGTACAATAGAGTAAGCAGAGGTATAGCTAGAAATTTAAGATAGCCACATTATGTCTGTAGAAATGTTACCAAACATTTATTAATACACCAAGCAATGTCTATGCACTTTCCATGTACCATCTCATTAAATCGTTACAGATATCTTATGTGGCAGATTCGATTATTATTCTGTATTCAGAGATGAGAAAACTGAAGTACAGAGAGGTTGAAATATTTGTTGAGGTCACAAGGACAGTAGTGATGGAAATGGAATTCTGGTGAAATGGGTACAAGCAAACCTCTTACACTGTTGGCTGGCCTACACATAAGTTTCTTTTCCAAACAGAACAATCTGACTGTAATTATTAAAATAAGAATAGTCTATAACTTTTGTCCCTGTGACATGTATACAGTCTTTAGAAATTTGATCAACAATATGTAATAAGATTCAAGATATTTAATGAAGCTGGTTTTACAAAAGCAAGTGTAAAACAAAACGAAAAGGACATTATGTATACATTGATGATCGTAGAGAAATGGTTTTGTTATTTATGTAATATTTGAATGAAACACATCAGATGATGGTAGATCATTAAGAAACTGAAAAAGTAAATGTGATATGCATGTATGAGGTCTGACAACTAAGTTCACGAACTCATCTAGAAACAGTGCAATAATACATATTTCACTGCTGAATATCACTATGGTCACCTTCGGAGCACTCCCCTTGGGAAGCTGTGCACTGTTGCCAGTGCCTGGTCCACGCGTCAATTTTGGAATTCTTTTTCTAGATTGGCTATCAGAGCCATCATCTTATTACCCTTGATGTCCTGAATGTCATCAAAATGTCTTCCTTTCAATATTTCCTTTATCTCGGGTAAAGAAAAAAGTCATTGGGGGCCAGATCAGGTGAATAGGGAGGGTTTTCTCATACAAATATTTGTTTACTGGCTAAAAGCCCCCTCACAAATAGTGCCATGTGGGCTGGTGCATTGTCGTGATACGAGAGCCATGAGTTAGAGAAAAGTTTAGGTTGTTCTCATTTAGCTTTTTCACACAGCCTGTCCAGCCTTTCCAAATAGTCAACTTGGTTCTTTGTTCGTCCAGTTTGTACAAATTCATAAGGAACAACCAATCCCTCTGATATCAAAAAAAGGTTAGTTAGCAACATTGTTTCAACTTTTGATTTGGACTGATGGAATATTTTGATCGTGGAGAATTAACTGACTTCCATTGTATACTTGGACACTTTGTATCAGGGTTTTACTGGTACACCTATGTAACATCACCAGTGATAACATGGCCCCAAAACATCATCTTGCTTCTCCAAAAGGTCTTGGCAAACTTTGACTCTTTGTTTTTGTTCATCAGTGAGCTCTCTCAGGGCCATTTTTGCACACTCCTTTCTCATGCCCAGATTTTCAGTTAAAATTTTCTATGATCCTCCCAGTCAGCCAACGATTTTGACACACAATTCAAAAATTTTTGCAATGTTTTCATTTTTGCAAAAATTTTTGCAACTGTTTTGCAATCAGTTCTGCTCATTACTGGCTTCCCTGACCTCTCCATCGGTAACACTTTCCCCTCAGAAAACAAATTCATCCATTCACACACTGCCATATTCTTTATGGCATTATCCCCATCAACTCGTATTAACATGTCCCTGATTTCACTTCCACTCTTGCCAAGTTTCACGTGCAATGGCACACAAAAATACACAATAATGAACTCCACTTAGCAAGACACTGCCACAAGTCGACACGAACACAGCTGTGAGACACTGATATACCAAGGTTATAAAATCTTGTTTGTACAGTGCTGCCAACGTAAATGCATAGTGGCAAGTCTGAAAACTTAATTCTCAGACCTCGTACTTGCTTATGTCACTTCAAAGTAACTCCCAAACACTGAGCCAGGTACCAGTCTATTTTCCTTCCCCCATCATTCGGCTTTTACGTTATCTTGATTTGCCCTTCCTGTTTCTGTTTCTCTTCTCCATCACACTGATTTCTCGTCCCTGTCTTACATGCCCTTCTTTGTTATAAACACACTTTTATCTTGGTAACAGAATACTTTTTTATCTAGGGAAGAGCAATACAGAGCCCCCACTTCCTGGCAACATTCACACCTCTAACAATAGGGTAGTAAAGGGCACTCAGGGTGGGGGGTTAGATATTTTGGGCTTAAATCCCCAATATGCTTCTCACATAGTTAATACTGAGCAAATTACTTAAACTCTCTGTGTCTCAGCGCCCTCATATTGAAAGAGGATGTGATCAGAGTATCTTCTTCAGAGTATTGTATAACTCTTATATAATCAATATATATAACTCTTACAGTCCCTTGCATATGAGAGTGTCAGCTGTTACCACTATATCACTGACCAGGAAGATAACCCAGAAACAAATCATCTCTTTCTGGGACCTCCTGTGTTCACGAAACAAAACAAAACAAAAAATAAAGAAACAACAGGAAAATTCCCAGTTTCACAACGGCTCTGAAGACCCAAAGAGGATAAAACAAAGTGTCCACAATTCTACAGCATCTGTTCAAGTTTTCCACAGAACCAGCTGAAAATTAAAAACTCCAGGACGTTCAACCCATTACACGTGAGTAACCATCTTCAAATACCAGTGCTGTTGCTCAAAGACTTTTTCCTAAATGTCCTGGTACTTCATACAGACCTTTTGGGTTGTGATATAATTGCACTTGGGCCAAACCATTTCTGAAATAGTGTTCTGCTTCCTCAGTGTAGTACAAGCTTTGACAACCGTTCACCTTGTGTGTGGTATAACAGCTCTTACTTATGTAAACAGGTTACCTTTATTTCATTATTTTGTTAGTAGTTATTTTTCATTCTCATGAGTTCAGATTCTAAATTGGTCATTGTCATGGGCAAATAAAAAATAAATACTTCTTGCAATGTATAACTAAAAAATAACTTTTTTTTTTCCTCCCTGAATCTGGCTGGGTTTACTGGCAAAGGAAAGTTATATCAAAGTGCTTTGGCAAGATTTTATCAATTCATGCTGCTAGAATATGCCAACCGAATAACAAGAGCAGCATGGAAAGAAAAAAAAAGCATGAATTAAATATTCTTTCTTTAATAGGATTGAGTGTAAGACATTTTGTCAAATATCTTAATTGTGCCCTGAAATTAAACCACAAATACAAATTCCAGTCCTCATAAGCACGTCTCACTTTTGCTATGAACTATGCTACATCCCTATTGAACTTCCTTATTGTCGGTGGGCTTTAACCTCAGACTCTTTGGCACCCCCAGACAGCTGGCTTACAGCAGAGTAGTGTCAAATTGAGGACATTTTGTAACACAGTAAATGTTTTTCATTAATGAGCGTGCCATGGCTGAGACGGATGCTGAGCCCCTTTGGCTCTGCAGACATGTTTCCGGAGCTAAGCATCATTAGTCAAGCATGCATGTTGGAATCCTCGTTCACACACATGAGCCCATCCACACACCTGTGCCCTCCAATCCAGCCAGCTCGTGCTAATCAAATGGTTCCCTGAAAAACTATTGCCAAGTTCAGGTTAAAGAAGAATGCATAGGCATTGACACCAATCTGATCACAAAAATTCCAAGGATACATACATGGTTGGTAGTATATGTATGAATACTCGTATAGCTATAGATTTCCTATGTGATATTATGTAGGAATAGCTTTTATGGGTCTTCTAATTAAGTATATAGCTATATATTAATTAGGAATACATATATGTAGATTTATATGTAGATGCATATATATGTATATGTAGATAGCTATGATAATTTTAATAGCTCTCATAAAACATTGCATAAAATCACAGCATGGTTTGATATACTCATTAGTACATATTTTTCAACAGGGGTAATAAGACATCATCTAATTGGTGATTTGTCATTGAACAATGATTTTAGAACACTAAGATGACTTAACTAGCAAGACCAACATAACTATTTTTGTCAAATTATCCAATGTATTATTCTATTTAGGAAAGTTTTTGCACACAGAAAATTCATGTATAAGTATTCTTTTTTTTAATTTTATTTATTTATTTTTTATTGTTTTTGACAAAGAGAGAGAGAGAGAGAGAGATACAGAGACAGAGTGAGAACTGAACTGGGGGAACTCCCCAGTTCAGCACATGGGTCCGCATGGGCCGGGATTCGATCTTAGGTCCCCGGCGCTGCAAAGTGAGCACTCAACCCACTGAGCCATCCCGGCTTCCCCAAGTATTCTTTAAGTCAGTGAAAAATTAGGATTGATTGGCAATCACGTCAATAAACTGTCCTTTAACTAGAATTCAATAATTTCAGTAGACCAGGGCTCCCAGTTAAATTTAAATAATTAGAAACACATAGGTATTTCTGAGTGGAAATTGTGATCAAGTTTTGCCTAATACAGTTATTCAGGAAGCGATCATGTTTAATAGTAATAACAATATTTAATAAAAAAAAACAATGATGGCATTTGTTTAGTGCATAGTAACTGTTAGTCACTACTCTGTTTTTAAATATATGAACACTTGTAATTCTCACAACAATCTTGTAAAGTAGATACAAGGGTATCTCCCATTTTACAGTTGAAGAAACTGAGACAGAGAGAGGTTAAATAACTTGGCCAAGGCTCACCAGCTATTAGTTAGTAGAACAGGGGTTTGAACCCAATCAGTTTGGCCACCAGCTCTCAATCACTGTGCCTTCTTGCTCTCCCTTGAGTTGTAGAGCAACAATCCAGGATTTCAGCCAACTTCTGTTACCAGCAGAACACTCTAGTTTAGAAATAGTTTTCTTATCTAAATGCTACGTAGTATAATTTGTAAAAAGGACACATTATTATTAATATCAGCAAGGATAAGACAGGGTTTGGAATAAAATGATCTACATATGAAAAGCTATTTGTAAAAAATTATTTCTTTTATTATAATTATTTTTAATAATTAAAAAATTAAGGAAAGAGCATCTAAAAAATCCCTTTAAGATTGAGTGCATGTGAACACACACACACACACACAACCGCTATAGGAAACTTGCTACTGAAACAATTTATTCTATTTTCTTACTTGAATTTCCTTTTAAACTTCCTCTGTGCCATTCAATATAACTTTTCAAAAACATCACTGGTTGAATAATTTCTCCATAACTACTATTTAACCATCATCATCACAGAAAGTGTCAGCCTTATTAAAATATGTGATTAACAACACTATAAATAAATCTGTTCACATTTCTTATAGCATCTTTAAAATGCATTTTTAGATGAGAAATTATTACAGCAAGCGACATAAAATGATTTGTGACTCTTGATATGTACCACAAAGTTGACTTATAAGAGGTGCCTGAAAATTCTTACTACCACTAATAATATATTTCAAAGATAGTTTTGCTAATATTGAACACAAAAAATAACTGATCAATGTTTTAATTTACCTTACTTTCATTCTGACTGAGGTGAGACATATGTTTCCATGCCCTTAGAATTTTATACTTCATTTTCTGTGAAGATCTATTTGTGCCTTTTCAGTTGTAATTCCAAATTGATTTTTAAAGTATTTTCTTATATTAAAGTTAAATATTTTGTTTTATGTGCTACATTTTTTCTCTGTGGGTTATCTTTATGATTTTAAAAAACTACATTTTTTCATGAAGGAATACATATAATTTCACCATTCAGAAAAATTAATGCTAACATTCTCATGTACTTATACTTCCTCTGATTCAACACTTAAGAGTGGGAGAATACTTCCCCAAATTGGCATTTGGATTTTCAAACTAAAATGTAGATCTTTATCTTTGTGGCATTATTTTCTCATCTTTGAGCCCAAAGTTATCAAAATAAATGCAATATGTGTTAGAGATGGAAAGAAACAATTTAGCAATAGCTACAATATCCTGAAGTTCCGGGAAACTATGAATACATAAGTTTTCAGTTATTTTTCTCATGTTGGTGTGAATTCTTCAGGGTGGGGAGGAGCTATTCCTTGGAAAACTGAAGCAGTTTCCCTTTAATCTAAGAAAAGTTCCACAAATTTGACTTTGTATAATATACGCTATATTTAAATAGCATTACCTTTTTGTTGTTGTTGTAGTTGTTGTTTGGGTAATGTAATATAGAGCAAAAATCTGTGTTAGCAAGAAACAGGACCAGCTATATTGATTTTGGCTCCCAGTGCAAAGTGAAATCTAGTACTACCACTAATAATACCACTACAAACACTACCACCACCACAAAGCAAGCCATCACGCAGCTACTGATTGAATTCATGGATTTCAGGCGCATACCGTGTTCACACCCATTTCCTATAATTCATCTGATCATGCTGTGAAAAGTACATATCAATAAACGTGAGTCAGACAGACTTAGGTTCGAAGCCCAGCTGTGCTGTATACTTGTATTTTTCCTTTGTAAGTTATTACTTTTAAATGATTTATAAAATTATATGTGGAAATTTGCTTATAAAATGCATATAATTTCACCATTTGGAAATATTCATGCTAACATTCCCATGTATTTACTCATTTTTCCTCACATATTTGTTATTAAAAATAAGACTACATTGAAAGCAAGTAAAGGAAGTTCTTGTACCTGTGCATCCTTCTGATCGTTTTCTCATGATAGGCTTGTAGGAGCATAAATATTGGATCAACGGCTATAGAAATGTAAAATGTCTTTTAATATTTCCAAATTGACTTGTAGTAAGATTTTACCTAAATTTTTTGCTTAGTAGTCCTTTTCTCATATACTTGTACCTACGTAATTGTTTGTTTCATATCTTGTCAAATTAATAAAATTACTTTGTTTACTTCATTTAGCATTTCTTCAAATATTCATAAGTTTCAATATGACCTAGTAACTGTAGGTACTCTGAATTTCTTTGAGAAGTTTGTTTTCATTTTTGTTTCCCTGTTATTGGTAAATTCTTTTCTCACTTTCAAACCCTATTCCTGCCTTGTGAAATTGTTACTGTCTTTATGACATTGACCCTGCATTTACAATACCTTCAAGGCAAATCTGAGAGAATATATTAGGTTAAAAAGAGCACAACACTAATATCTGTTTTTGTTCACATGAATGGTTTGACACTGATCACTTAAAAAAAAAACTGTTGAACCCACAGAAACAACATTTATATTCTTTAATTATGCTCTGCATTAATAGTGTCCTGTTTTTTTCAGCATTGACCTTGACCACAGGTGCAAAATTAGATGAATTGTATTGCGTTTAGAAGTGATAAAGAGAGTTATGTCTGTAGTATTATTTTATTAGAAAAAGAATGAAGAACAAGGAAAAGTGAAGTGTCCTATGAAGGTCACTGTTTATACCAATGTCTTCATTTGTGAGAGAACACAAAAAAGATCTGTTCCTTTATGTATTAATAAAGTAATTTCATGGCTGAATAAATTCATGTAATTAGCTATCATAGTTTAGCATAATAGTGCTTTTATCCATAGTGGATTTGTATTAATAATATTTAAACTGAAAACCCTGTTATGTAGCCTATAAATAAAGCAGTAGCAAGTGTGTCTTAAAAATGGTAACAGGTGTGTATAGCACTTGTGGTTTACAAAGCACTTTCACATGCATTATCTAATTTAACCTTCAATCAGAACAGTTAGTTACTCAGCATGGGAGTTGTATTTCTAGGGAACAGGTGTAGAAAATGACATACAGGAATATTAAAGACGTCTTTCCCTGAAGTCATTTGTTGCAGACTTAAACTAAAACATAGCTCTCTTGATTCCAAATGGTTGGCTATTTCTCTTCCCTTTTCCTATTTTTCCTTATTATATTTGGGCCATAGACTTTATTAACTAAATATAATATTTAATCTGGCAATAAGGCTCTGAGTTATTTCCTGTCTGATAATTGGGTTGAATCTCTCTCCCCAGTTTTCTAGATCTTTATTCTGATTTTTAAACTGTCCACTGTTTTAAGTTCTATCCAACATTATTGGCTCACACTGACTCCATTCAATAAATTTTGATATCCTTGGTAATTTATGGTATGTTAGAATTTAAATCTTATCTAATTTCAAATCTTTGCTTTATCTTTATATCTACTTGACTGTGAGAACTGTCCCTTGTCATATTTATTGCCAATATACACTTTAGTCCTATATAATTTGCTCATAAAAAACTCTGCCTTATGTAACAATAAGGATATCTTCTACAATAATATTATTGATCATATTCCCTATACTGTACATTACATCCTTATGACTTAGTTGTTTTATATTTGAAATTTGAACCTCTGATTCTCCTTCGCTGTTTTCCCTTTGTTTTTTTTTTAACTTCAATCACTGTTGACATTTAATATTATTTTATGGATTTGCCTTGGAAGCAGAAGTTAAGGATAGACTTTGGCATATGGAAAGAGAGAATAGAAGCCACTGTATTCAACTATACAGTCACTATGTACACCATTCTTCTTATTATGCAGAATAATTTAAATTTATTTTTTCTCTCATCTAGTGTTGGATCCCCTCTACACTTGGTAATTGTACAAAATAAATAAAACCGGTCTACATTTATATCTTTGTATATCAATTGTGAATGTATAATCTAATGAAGCTTTAAGATTGCCTGGATCTCATCCTTTTTTTTTTTTAACTACAGTGATTTGTCAGACAATTAGGCTAAACAGGGCCATTGATGAGCTACGATAATTAAAGTATGGTTTTGAATAAACCACAATAAATAGATAATAAAAAAGTTTTACTATATTGTAAATGGTCTCCTTGGAACAAATAGACATATTTTAAACATCTATTTGCATAGTTATTTCTCTTCAAAATTCATCACAGAATGTTTGAACTATATCATTTCTCACTAAGGGTAATGATAACACTATTGTCCATTTTAGATAGTGAATTTTGTAATAATTAAAGATATACAATACCTAGTGGGAAGCATTTCTGACATGAGAGAGAGTATCGGCTGGCTTCAAAGATACTTCATATTAGAAGCTATATTGTCACAAGAGCAAGGGACAATAAAACTTTTTAAGTTAAATTCAACATAATTAAATTTAACTGATAGCAACTGTTTTTCACTGATAACAAAAGAACAAGGAATCTTTCCAGTTAGAGGGGTACATATAGCTCCATGAAGTTACTGGTTTTTCTGGTTTAGAAAAATAATTAAATGTAAAGGCTTCACTTGGTATATTATAACAGAATAACTATGTGTTAGGTAAGACTTCACTGAGAACATGAGAAAGTGGACATGGTATCTAGGGGTCATTATAAAGAATTCACCAACATCACCATTTCCTTTCACCCAACACAATTTGCTACCTTCGTTAAGTATTCATTTTTCAGTTAATTACTACTGTCATAATAGCAAGGTATTGCTAGACAATAATTGCTGACGTGTTTATATGTGATCAACTTCTCTTATAGAGAACAAGCTTTTTAAAAATCTATTTCCAAGTTATGAAGGAATATCTCACTATTATTTCTAACCCACATACGATCGTATACCATAGTTGGGTTTGAATGTTGGTCTAACACTTACTGAATGTATAATCACAGACATTCTGCTTTCTCATCACAATAGCTTTGCTAGTACAGGCTGTCATCGCTGTGTTGAAATTAAGTTAAATGAAGCAACATATATAATAAAATAGCTAACCTCAATATATTTTAGTTGCTTTTCTTTCCCCCCCCCCCAGTTTGGAATATATATATTTTTTATTTATTTTTT
>PVKE010049160.1:0-11351 GCA_004027555.1 Craseonycteris thonglongyai | reverse complement strand
GAAGGAAGGAAGGAAGGAAGGAAGGAAGGAAGGAAGGAAGGAAGGAAGGAAGGAAGGAAAGAAGGAAAGAGAGAAGAAAAGAAAATGCCAAACATGCCAACAATGCTGTCAAAGATGCAGAACAATTGGACCTCTTATGCATTGCTGGTAGGAATGCAAAATGGCACAGATGAAATCAGTTTGTTGTCATCTTAGTTTCATTTTAAGCTAAATATATATATGAAGTTAAATACTACATACTTATACAACTTAGCAATCCCACTCCTAGATAATTACCCAAAGAAATGAAAACCCATGTTCATACAAAAACCAGTATGCAAATGTTTGTAGCAGCTTTATATATAATCGCCCAAAACTAGAAATGACCTTCCATGTCCCTCAAATTGGTAATGGATAAGTAAACTGCACTGTATCTATTCAATAGGCTACTACTCAGCAACAGAAAGAAAGAAATAATCAATACAAGAAACAATATGGATGGATCTCAGACGCATTACGCCAAGTGAGAGAGGTCATGCTCAAAAGGCCACAATCTATGATTTCCATTTATATGACATTCTGAAAAAGACAAACTATTGGATCAGAGAATAGATCAGTGGTTTCCAGGATGTTGGGGATGAGACAGAACTCGACCACTAACAGATAGGAGAAAATTTTTTAGGAGGAATGATAGAAAGGTTCTTTGCTATAATTGCAGTGGTGGTTATAAGACTCCAAATTTGCCAAAAGTCATGTACTGTATACCTATTATGAGTGGGTTTTATTGTATATAAAATAAAAAATAAATTTAAAAGTAGAAAAAAATTGATGACACTCAGGGCAGCCACTGGCACATATGGTACCTTGCCAAGATTTGTAAAAAGGTGCCTCCTCTGGTGACAGAAGTCCCTGGTTCTGGGCACCCCCTGAGGAGGGGGTGGAGGCTGGATCTCAGTCCTGCTTACCTCCGTTTCTCCCTTTCGAACATACTTACTGCACAATATTCTCAGCATTTCCCAATTACCTCTGCCCGGATTAAATGGCTATTTATTTGTTTCCCCTCTCCATGTGAGTTTCTCAAAGAGCTTTTCTAATCGATCACCATAGCCCCAGCAAACTGCTCAGCAGCTTGGCACAGCAAATATTTGTTTAATGGATGAATGAATGATACCTCCTCTTGAAGCCGTCTCTGAACAGCCCATTCACAGAGCTCTTTCCTGCCTGTGAAATTCTGGAGAATGTATCTGCACCTCTCATTTGTCACAATTAACAACAGAAGCAATGACTCTCCATTGACATTGTCATGGATAGTCAGGGTTCTTCCTAACTAGATTATAAACTCTTTATAGAGGAAAAAATATACCCAAACCTATATCTCACCACCCCCACAGAGCCTTGAAGAGTGCCATATACACACAAAGAGATTAATACAATAAAGGGTAGTTGCTAGGTTGAAGAAGCAACGTTTTCTTAAAAATACGTGGAGAGAAAAAAATCAGCTAAGGTGCAGAAAAAGACATTTAGATGAAACCATTTCGATAAAAACATTTAGAAAATCAACTCATTTTTTCGATGGACAAGGTTTTAATTTTCTTTCTTTGCTGCTGTGGGTGCTTCTATAAAGTCCACAAGTAAACTAAAAGATTAATGTTAAGTAGAAAAACGCAGTGCCAATAAAAGTGGATGCTCTCAATGTTTTCTTCTCTATTTCCATAAATGAGGCATTTTACAATTTCTAGAAGGAAATGTGGTATATGAAAGAAAGCTATTGTGTGGATGCACGGTTCAGCTTCCAATTTGTTTTTAAGGTTATCCATCTCATAAATGGGGATAAACTGTAACATTACTCCTCTCTCTTTCAGTAGAAGGAACACATGCAAAGCATTTCAAAACCCTCAGAGGAAAGGGAAAATAGCCATTGATAACATTTTTAGGATGGATGCTGATAATACAGTAAGAACACTCTGAGCCCTGGAAGGAGAGGAGGCAATGTGACATCAGTCACCCTACTGATCACCAGGATCCCGCCATCACACCTACTACACACCCTGCTGCCATACAGGTGTCATGAGTATGAGCGTTGCTATTAAGGACACTCAGTTGAATAAGGTACTGGTAGAGTTAACATTAGCCCATATCACTAAGCAAGGGACTAGAAGCAGGTGGCCGACCTCGGGATGTCATTCAAGAAGCACAGGGCCTGCCTCCCAGCCCGCAAATCTCTCTCCCACAGTCCCAGCCAGCAAGCAGACAAGCCGTCACCCCTTCAGGTCTGGCAGTTCCAGAGTTTTCAAAGGTTCCCTTTACATTTCACTCACTTCCTTACAGCCTGAATGGAGTCTGCTCTGGAGCAGCACAGAGGAGCCTGTCATTTCATAGTTCCAGCAAGATCATGCCCCATCTCTGTCTGCTCTGCATATGGGAGTGGTCACAGTGACACTCAACACTCTGACCGGCCTCACTAATGACCCAACCAAGGACCAGTGTACCTAAGAGAGGGGTTAAGATCAAGGCCCCAGAATAAGACAGACCAGGCCTGTGCCACTGGCTTTCTGTAAGAACTTTAGAAAATTTCTTAACCACTTTAAGCCTCAGTTTCCCCATCAGTAGAAGAGAGATGACAATACTTACCTGACAGTGTGGTCAGGTAATGCATTCGATGGGGGTGCCATATAGCCACTATTAAACACAGTCCCAAATCAGTGGGAAGAGTTGGCCCCCAGCAGCACTGAGAATGAAAAGCACCTTGTCTTTGGCTCCCAAATACACCTCAATTGTCTTCAGAACTCTTTGACCCCATCCAGGGTCTGCATGCTCCTTTCAGACAGCCTGAGCCTTGTTTTAAGCCACACCCCTGTGAGCCACTGACCCCTGATTCATCACAGGGTTCCACCCTGAGGTTTGACAATGCTCCCAGACATTGCCTTTGAGACAACAAGGTAACCAGATTCCAGCTGTAACATTAATGCCTGACTGACTTCTGACAAGCATTTCACCTATTTAAACAGCAATAATAATAGAACCTACCTGGGAGGATTGAATGAGATTTCTAAAGCATTTGGCCCATGGCAACATATGGCAGGTAAATATAAAAACCGAAAACAGAAAGGCTGGCTCATGCTAGTGTATCTACCACGTGGTGGAATGAATGCCACGCTCCTGCTAAGAAAGGCGGGAACTATGAAGCACTGGGCATCAGGGACACAGGAGGAGAGGTGATTCGTGAGGAGCAGGGAAGCTGTCCTGCGAGCTCCCTACAGCCCACATTTCTCTTCCAAGCTATCCCAGTTCCAGGGCACTCAAATGCAGCAGCTCCTTCCTCGCTGAGAGTTCAGTATTCCAAACACTGGACTCTTGCCAGTGTTCCAAGGCCTTTCCAGAGCTAAGAGGCAAGGAAGAGCTTTCTCAGCAGCTTTCAGTCCATTATGAAGAAATGTCTCTCATTTTTCTCACCAGACAGAACACACTTTTCAGAAGGACCTACAGCCAGGAGGGAGTGAAAGATGGAGATTTCTCGCCATCTAGAGGACCTAGTGCCACATTGCAAGACAAGTGTGACAGGAGATGCTCTGCAAGTTTGTCCCTCCTAGACACTAGGGCCTTCCATGTGGCATGATGCCAGGGAGTAACAGCCTGCAAGCTATCCAAGAGGGCAAAAGGTGTTATTTATACAGCTTTTGTTTTTAGAAAGTCAAAATATAATGCCATTTTTTTGTGTCCACTGTTTTAAAATGCTGAATCTTTTTTTACGTTTTTTTCTTCTTAATTTCTTGGAGATTTTTCTGTTAGAGATTCTCACAGGTCCTTTTCTAGAGGTGACACAACTAGTCTCCCTGATGCTGGCGGACCGACTAACCCCTAGGTTATACTCGCATGCTCACCATCACAGACGTTCTTCTACTGAGTCATTAGGATTCGATGGGAGACAGGATTGGATCTGTGAGCCACGTGAAAGTGACGCAGCGCCCTCTCGTATGCTGCCCTCCTCAAATCTAAGTGAACGCCTGCATGCTGCTACCTGGATGTCTCCCAAGCAGCTCAGACTCAACAACACAAGTACCTGGTAGCCCACAAAAGAAACCTGGGAATCAGTCCAGATTCAATCCCTCCTTTTGCCATCTTTGTCCAATTAATCACAAATTCCTTTCTATTAACAGTGACATTTGCCTGAAATGAATTTGCATAAAATTAGTTTACCTGAAACCTATTTCCCTAATGATCAATTTCCTAATGATATTTCACCTAAAATTCTGCATTAGAGGCTATAAATTAAGGTCCTTATAACCAATTTGCCTAAAGACACTTTGAATCTAATTTTGTATTTTACATAATTATGCATTAGTTTTATAGTATCATAACAGTAGTGTGACTATTTTGTCCATTTTGAGATGAATTCTAACTCAACGTCTCATGCAATTGACTCCTAAGGGGCCACCACTTCATCTTCTAGAAATCACTGAGTTGGGAAAGCAGGATGGCTCAATGGGTTAAGCGCTAGCTTTGAAGCCAGAGGACCAAGGATCAAATCCCGGCTCCGGCCCAGGCGGACCCATATGCTGAACTGGGGTGTGCTTCCCAAATGTGGTGAGGCCCCCAGTTCAGTTCAAAAAAAAAGAAAAAAGAAATCACTGAGTTGTAAGTACCATAACTAAACCCAAATTAGAACTCCTACTACCTACAGAGATAGAGGGAAGTCAGTGACTTGAAATTATACTAAAATGTAAATAATTCAAAAGCCTTTCCTAGAGTAATGAACATCAGGGATTATTTTTAATTGAAATATGAAGTATTTGAGTAAGAACTACAATGAGATATGTGTGAGAGAAAACACAGTGAATCATATTTTCCAGGCAGGAAAAAAGATCCAGGGAGAAACTGAGTGATTTCTGTAATATTATAGAGTCTGAAATTTGAACTCAAAGCTATCAACCACATTTACGCTTGCAAAGGGAACCTACGAGGAGAAACTTATATGAGGGCTGCCTGAGAAGGGTGAGCACATGCTACATGTGAGACCTTGACATTGCCAAATATTTGGAACATGTTACCTACTGTAATCCTCACAACAAACCTACAAGGTAGGTGCTAACACTCCCATTTTACACATGAGCTCATTCAGACTTAAGAAGTTAAGTCAGCTGGCTAAAGTCACATATATACAAGGGGCTGTCTGGAAAGTATCCAGCCACGTAATATGAAACATAGAGGCATTTATGGCTGAAATTTTCTCAGACAGCCCTCAGATTGGACGCTGAGGCAGGATTCCCTCGCAGGCCTATGTGACTGCCAAAGCACAGCCTCTCGCTGCAGTGCTATGCAGTCTCTCTAGGATGCCTTAAACACTGCATCCCTACTACATGGCTTCCTGACCTCCACCTACTCCATGTCAACTCAATGTTGCTGATGATGGAAGAATTTCCCTATTATCCCTTGACAGTTTCACAGTCTCATCCACAACAGCCAGTGCCAACAGTGAGCCTCCCTAGCTTTTAAAAGGCTTTTTTCGTGGCAAGAAATAGAAATTTGCTGGGTTGTTGTTTCTTTTTTTCCAGTTAGAAACCTTAGTAAAGAAAGCTAAATAGACACACTACCTTGACTAAATTACGGCTCCCTATGGTGGTAAACACACACAATATTCTTAGCTTGAAAGTCACTGTCAATTTCTCTCTCCATTTGTCAGTCAAAGTAATGAACCCACAGAGTAAAATAGCTTTCTGAAAAAGTCAGATTTTCCCCTTGCTCACAGAAATGATCAAAGCAACATGAATAACATTAATATCTGACTCCTTATGGAACTTGGTTCCCAGCTCACCCTGAACTCATGCATTAAATTGTTTTCAGGATGTAATTGATCTAAGATTTCCTCATTTTCCTAACAGTCACAGAGAGTAAAGAATTTTATAGAAAAAACTATGTGCCCTCTGAATGACTATAATTTGCACCAAAGTATTTTTAAAATTCTTTCCTAATCTTTGAAATATGAAGTATTTGAGGGAGAACTATAATGAGATATGTGTGAGAAAAACACAGTGAATCATAATTTACAGGTAGTAAAAAAATTCCAGAGAAAAACTGAGTGATTTATGTAATACTATAGAGACAGTCTGAAATTTGAACTCAAAGCTGTCAACATTCAGCTTTATGATCACTTTCTTGAAAATTATGCTTCTCACAAACCAGCATCCTACCAGGGTCCTAAATTCAGTCTTGCCAGGATGTCTGAATAGACTGAATCATCTATATCCATTCAGAAGTTTAAATGTGAGTGTTTTCCTATCAGAATATTAACCCTAATATGATTCATCTACTCTCTATGAAATGTAGTACCAATTTCTGTCTTGCTTCCAGGTTTAATCCATTACAACTATGGTATCATCCAAAGAAAGCATTTTTGAAGCACAGTTACTTCAAGCACAAGTTGAACAGAGTTTCACCAAGCAATATAAGATTTTATCTAATAATTTAGATAATCTTGCAAATATAGACCAGAAAACAAAACATTTCATTGTAAGTAGAGATAGATTCTAATCTCAATTCCATTAAGGTAAGGGCAAATAAGCTAGCTATTTTGTCCTGTCAATGAGTTATTTTGCTTGAAAATTCTACAGGGTCAAACAGACTCACTAAAAGGCCTCAGTGGATGGACAAACTTCCTGAGCACTTTTTTAGGTGATCCAGACTCTACTAAAATGTCACCATTATCTACATGTAAAAATAAACCTACTCGTATGCAACCACATGACATGTGATTTTCTCTTTTCCAGAAGCACACCAAATTCAGACAGAGACAAGCATCTCTACATTTTTTCAGATACTACAGAGGTGTTACACATAGGTAATGGCCAAACCTCCCCTAGTGTGCAGCTGCCAATCAGGAGCAGGATCAAGGCATGAGAACCCACCCCCTTGTTTCACTTAACACACTAGATCAATGTGCTGCCCAAATTCAGTGCTTGAAACAGGTCTAATAAGAATCAATGGGAATATAGCCATGGGAGGAAAAGAATAATATAGACAGTTAATGGTGAATAGTTCCAAATCTCAAAAATTTGTTTTAGAGGAAAGATATAAGAGAAAGAACCTAAAAATGTAAAACAAGTAATGAATACTGATTTCTGACTTAGAAACTCAATGTTTTCTCTCTAATTCTCTCAACAAAGCAGTCAAATCTGATAATAAATTTATTTTTAAAGATTTATTTTATTGTTTTTTGAGAGAAGGTGAGACAGAGACAAAGGGAGAGGACCCGGAGTAATCTCTACAGTTGTACATTAATTTTTTGAGTTTCATTCCATACAGATGGATGTGGGACCACATAGACCGGAACCAAACTGGGGGCCTCCCTCATGGGAAGTGAGAACCCTCACCGCCATCCCAGTGGTTACCAGTTGCGTGCCACAGTTCAGCATGTGGTTTTGCACAGGCCAGGGCCAGGATTCAATCCCCACTCCTCACCATTGCAAGGCAAGTGCTCAACCTGTTAAGCTATCCTGGCATCTCCAATAAATTTATTTTCTATGCATAAGCACTGACTATGTGGAAACTGTTATATAAGCACATTATAAGCACAATTTCTTGTGATCATCACAGTCCGGTAAAGTCTAGAATTATTCCCCATTGTACTGATCAGAAAAGAAGAAATTCAGACAAGTTAATTGACTTACACAAAGTTACACAGGTAATAAACTACATGCTTCACTATGTAATACAATAAAAAAATATATAAACTGTAGTTTTATCAACCAGGATAATAACTCTTGACGCTGGCCACACAGAATAACCAATGCATGAGTCTGCTTCTAGAAATTCTGATTTACTTGATCATGATGGGGTCCAGGCAATTTTGTTTTATTTTGTTTTAGATTTCCTAGTGTGATTCTAATGTGTAGCCAGGGTTAGGAACCAGTGAACTATTTCTAACAGGATATGTCAGTGGTTCTCAAACCTTGGCATCCATCAAAGTCACAGGAATCACCCAAAGTTTCTGCTTCTGTAAGTGGGACTTGAGAATTTGCATTTCTAAGAAGTTTTCAGGTGATAATGATGCTGATAGGATGACAGTTTGAAAACTGCTGCTATATGGAAAGTTGAGTATGGCAAGACTGGCTAGATCTTCACCACACCCATTCTCTTTTCATGGATACACAGCTAAACTATATTTCCAGACTCCTTTGCAGCTAGATGGGGCCACGTGGCTAAATTTCACAATGCCATATGAATGGAAGTAATTTGTCATTTTGGGTCTGAGGAACTTGAGAGTAAGTGTGTCTTTTCCATACTGTCTCTCTCTTTCCTTGTCTGCTGTCCAGATGCAGAGGGCTCAGTTTCTGAGGCACTATAAGACAGTGGAACCACTGAGTCTCTAAATGACTGCACAAGCACACCAAACTCTCAGAGATGCCAGGATGACTCAGCAGGTTAAGCGATCGCCTTGCAGCCCAGGGGTCCAAGGATCAAGTCCCCGCCCCTGCCCGTGTAGACCCATATGCTAAACTTGGGTATGCTGCCCATGTGGGAGGGCCCCTGGTTTGGTTCCTGCCCTGCGCAGCTCATAGCCACCTATGGAATGAAACTATCTAGAAACTAATGATGTATGGCTATGGAGACTGCTCTGGGCCCTTCCCCTTCTCTCTGTTTCTCTCTGTGTGTCTCTCTCTGTAAAACAATAAAATAAATCTTCAAAAAATAACACCAACCCCATTCCAAAATATCTAATAAACCTTTAATATTTTTTATATGCCACTAAAATTTAAGGGTTGCTTTTTCAGCAGTTAGCCAGTCCAGATGAAACCACTGCATTAATACAATTGTGACCTTGTAAGTAAGCCATGTGACATTCTTGAACATCAGTTTCATCAATAATGAATGGGAAATTGACTAACATGAGCTCTAAAATCTTTCCTATTTCTAACATTTTATAATTCTATGAAAATATGAATAATTTCTAAGTGGAAACAAGCCTATTTTCTGCCCAAAGTCTAAATCTGGTAAGAGTAGAGATTCCAATAAATTCTTGACATGCCCTAATTACAACTCAGTCTCTCTGGAGATAGAATAAATAATGAAAGCAGACTACTGGACTTAATCTGACCAACAAATATGGAATAGACAGTGAGAGCTACTCTGGACTTACTTCTGAACAAGTGGTTCGTGATATGGAGGTGAGTAGTAATTTTGAGAGAAAGTAATGAAGTTCAAAATAAAGTGGGGATACAGTAAAAGTAATACCAGAGTCCTTAATCATTACATTTTGAGTTTTTAAGTTAGTGTCCATTTTTTATTACAAAAATTTCCATTAGCTACCCACAATAAGATTTTTTATACTTTTAAATGAATGTAAATGTTATTAAACACAGATGCTCCTACATATTGTTAAAAGGATAAGTAGGTAGGTAGTTAGATAGATAAATGATAGATAGATAATAGATAGATGAATGATAGAAACATATGATAGATGATATGATATAGCACCATTTAATATACAAAAATCCAATATTGTTCTTGTGTATTTAAAGGTATTATCTATTACTAGGATAAATGTCATTATAAAACATTTTCTAACCAAATCTTTCTCCTTGTCATTTTAGCATCTATTTTGTCACTTAAACCACAAAGAATGGCTGAATATACAAATAAACCACTTCTTGAAATACCTGACAGAGCAAAACTGAAATTGACTTTTAAAATGGAAAGTTAGCTGATTCTTGTCTCTTTTCTCAGTGCTTGTACCAAAACAGTATAGATCCTGTGAGAAAGTTAATCAGAATTACAAAGAACAGTGATCACAGATAATTTACTAAAATGCCTCAGAGTTTAGGCTGACAGCTCAGTACAACAGCAATTGATTTTATGCTAACATACATACAAAAAGATAAAGAATGTTAGAATATAATTTTATCTAGAGAAAAAAAAAATTAAATATTCTCAGCAAACATGCATTGAGTAGCTACCACTGGCCTTCAGGTTCTTCACAATCTTCCAAGAAAGACAGAATTGATATAATGAACTACTATGCCGGCCATTGTCATTGTTTGTGGGGGTAACCACAATATTTACACGCCTCCCATTCTACTCCCTTGTAATTCATTCACCACCCTGCAACAGGAGTCATTTTTCTAAAACCTGTCACTCATTTGTTCAACATTTTTCAATGGCTTTCCGGAGAAAAATGTCCAAAAGGTTTTACATAGCAGGTAAACCCTTTACCATCTGGCTCTCTTGACCCCATCCACCTCCATTTACACTATTCAGCATATTGTACCTACGTCTTTCAGTTCCATAAGCATATTGTTAGTTAAGGCCGTCAGTGAAGCAGATTTAAGATAGTAGCAAATGTGCAAGAGATTTATTGGGGGAAAAAAAATGCCTATGAAGTATAGTGGCTAAGAAAGCAGGATTAGGCAAGGAGGAACTTCAGACTGCAAAGCAGGTCTGATGCCCATGAAAGCACAGGGAGAAGGAAAAAGAATGGAGTAGGGAGAATTTCAGGCTGCAGAAAAAAAATCTAAGAAATTCTCAGCCAGGCTAATGAGGAGCTCTCAAGGCATTAGAGGAGTCCAATATCCCTCAGGAATGAGCCAGAACCAGTAGTCCCCCTGGACTCAGCACCTGGCAGAGATCAGCCTTGATGCAAACTCATTTGTGAGTCAGAGGTGGGACAGTAGGGCCATCAGTCAGCTATGCTCCCCCCACAGCAGGAGATTTGAGTGGTACACTTCCATGGTCACTGCAGTCCATAGATTCAGTCACATGGATCTACTCCACACAGACTTGAGGATCAGCTCCTCTATGCTTCTCGTGGACCTCCCTTCCTGATGGGGAAACTAAGAAAGCGGGTTAGAAATGAGTTTCAACAGCAGTCATTGTAGTTGACCTCAGGTTCTCACTGATACTCTCATCTTTGCCCTCCTTGCTGCCCATGTTTATCTCATCCTTAGCTCACTCACCTAGCAGCAAATAAAGTCTTCAGACCATGAGGCAGTTCTGGAGTCTGTGAAAGGATGAAGGGGGAAGATTGGGTATAAAGTTCTCAGACCGCATTGCAGTGCCAAGCAAGTCTCTGCCAGGCCAAGGGGAAGTTCTTGAGCCAAAGTCACCATAAGAGGAGCTCTGCTTACTGTGGGGAGGACTTGCATTCGTATTCCCACAGTGCCCAGTCATTAACTAGGAACCATTTACAGTAGTGTGGCCTTGGTGAGAAACACTGGTGGATCCATCAGGAGGACAGCTGAGGCCATCAGTCAACTCTGCTCCTGCCACAGGAGATCCAAGCAGTGCATTTGCATGGCGACCTTTTGGTATTGTCAAATCAGACACACAAGAATCAGAGATCTTACTCAACATCGAGCACCACTAATTTCAAGGACACAAGT
>PVKE010049159.1:0-11351 GCA_004027555.1 Craseonycteris thonglongyai | reverse complement strand
ATCGCTTAAACAAAACAAGTTATCGCCAACACAACACTAAAATACAGTATGCGAGACAGTCAACATCATGGACAAGACTGGCGAGATACAACAAGAGAAGATGCTAGGTGAGGCTGCGATGATGTGCAGACAATCAACTCACAGGGATAAATCCACTCGGTCTCTCATGGGTCAATGTCGCACCGGAAACCAATCACGCGCCTTTATGCGAGCCCGTGGTATGTACTCTGAGTCAACTCATCTCTTTGTTTGACATGCAGGGATCCTTCTCTCTCACGCATCAACATGAAACAACGCTCCTTTCCGCAATGTGGCTGCCGACATGGTTGTATTTTTTCATTTTTATTTTTTGATGAATATTTTCGAAAAACCCGCGAAGCACTGAAGCCGCAAAACATGAAGCGCGAAGTGGCGAGGGAACACTGTAGTGGCTCCAAAATCTGACTAATGCCTTTTTTGTTCTTGCCTTCTAAAACCTCATGCAAGTGTGGCTATTAATGAATACCAACATGGAAACATAAAGAAGACAGATTGGAAAAATCAAGATCCTAACACTATCCATGGGGGAGAATATCTCTAACTTTAGATTTTGTTACCCTCATCTTAAATAAAAATCCATTCGCCAAATACCAGTCAGAAGGAAAGACAAAAAGCAAAGGGCAAAATATGAAAATAATAATTTACATGAAACTATATTCTTTCATAAACTTGCCAACCATTTATTAGTAAGAAAAACTGAAAAAGGCCCCTATACCCACAACCCCCAAAAAGGAGATTTTTTTCAGAGGGAAAGACAGAATATTATGTTAATAGACCAGGGATATAAAACACTGCTACAAAGTCACTAGAAAAATCCAAACACCAAACTGTCCTTTTTCAATGGCCCCTTAACATAGAATAAATAAAACATGAGGTATTTATCTTAACTGCATATAAAAATACACTTCAATATACCCATGGATTTAATAGGCTTCAAAATGGAGAAAAAAATGTTAAATGTTTTAAGGAAAAAGCACTACCTTTTACTCTTATGTACTATTGTTGAAAACCCACTCTCAGAATTCTCACATATTCACTTCTGAAAGTAATTAATAGAAACCCACAATACAATGACGTACTATTAACAGAGGTTCAATAAACACAATATAGTTACATTAATAAGAACTCTCTCATGTTCAGTTTTCTGACACAATATACCTGATTTCTATTAATCTTTCTCATATTACTTACATTTCTATTTATTTTCTTTGGGAGTCTTCAAATGTGATGATGTGTGGGCCAATTCAAGTCTTAACCACCGTTTACATTTAAGAGGTTTTATCCAGTGAGTGCTTCCATGTTTGAATGGAACTGGGATAACTGAAACTTTTCCCAAATTCTGCAATTTTATATGGTTTCTCTCCCATGGGCATTGTCATGTCTAGAAAAAGTTGTGTGATAAATGAAGTCTTTTCTACATTCCTTACATTCATATGGTTTCTCTCTAAAGAGTTCTTTCATGTGTTTGTAAGAAAATAGGATCTCTGTAGGCTTTCCCACATTGTTTATATTCAAACAGTTTCCACTGAGATTTCTTTCACATTTTTGAAGATCACCAGAATACCTATATAATAAATGCCTCACTACATCTTTAACATTCATAGGGTTTTTTTCCAGTGTGACTTCTTTCATGTTTTTAAAGATAACTGAGACAACTAAATGCTTCACTACATTTTTTACATACATATGGTTTCTCTCCATTATGAATTATTTTGTATTTTAAGGAACTGTGATTTCTGTACGCTTTCCACATTTCACATTCCTCACATTCATAGAATGTTTTTTGTTTTGATTTTTTGTCCAGTAGGATATCTTTCACGTGTCTGAAAACTCTTGATAACATCAGAAGGCTTTCCCACATTCTTTATATACATGCACAGGACTTCTCTCCATAATTTCCTTTCATGTCTTTAAAATTATGGTACCTTTTGAAGACATTTCCATATTTCTCACATGCACAGGGCTTCACTCCAGTGTGAGTTCTTTCATGTGTTTGGAAACCCAGATGAGAAGTAAAAGTTATACCGCATTGCTTACAGTCATAGTTTCTCACCCGTGTGAGCCCTTTGGTGCTTGTAAGGTACTATATAATATGTGTAGGCTTTACCACATTGTTTACATATATAAGGTTTCTCTGCAATGTGAGTTCTTTCATGTATTCAAAGAGAACTAAGACAACTGAAGGCTTTCCTACACTTCCTACATTCATAAGGTTTCTCTCCTGTGAGTCCTTTCATGTGTTTGAAAAGTTTGATATCTATAGGCTTTTCCACATTGTTTACATTGATAGAGTTTCTCTCCAGTGTGGGTTCTTTCATGTATTTGAAGTGAAGTTGAAGAACTAAATGTTTTCCTACATTCCTTACATTTATAGGTTTTTCTCTCCATTTGTGATTTCTTTCATACTTTTCAAAACACTGGAGATAACTGAAGGCTCTTCCACATAAATTACATTTATATGTTTCTTTCCATAATTTTGATATCCACATATCTTGTGCCCAGTTTGACATCTGATGTGCATATTACGGGATACGTGGTGAATACAGACTTTTCCACACACACACTATATTCCCATGGTTTCACTCCAGAAAGTTTTCTTGTTCAGATTGAGATTTGAAATAAGGTCAACATTTTCTTCATATTGACTACCCTCTTTCCCATCACGTACTCTCTACCGTATGACTTCATTTCTAGGTTTCCTGGGTCTTTCTGAGTCCTTCCTACACAGATCACAATGAGAGAAAAGCTGTGACATGCCACCAGGGTGATGAAGGGCAGGCAACATAAGATCCTGAGCTCAGTTGAAGAGAAAAGGTAGTAAATGGTTTTTTAATCCAATATCTTCAGAGACAGAATTATGTCACATAAGTTAATTTTATGGATAACTGATGCAGTAAAACATGCAAGCATATGATGGAAAGCTTTCTAACTTGCATTACTTCCTTCTCAGTCTTTCTGAACTAACCAAACCATAATGTGACCTATTCTTATTGAACAGGATAACAATTATGATTAATTACTATATGCCGAGACCACTGAGGCTACAGTGTCCTCTACAATGACTGTCCCCCAACTGCTGTCCTTTGAATTATTTTGTATAGCATTCTGCCTCTGTCATCACCAGCTGTCTCTTTTTGCTTTTGACAGTGTTGTTGCCTCTAATAGAGAGTCCATTAATTCATAGCTTCTGATGGCATAGACCTGGAAAGGAAATCTATTAGGGGTCATGGGCAAAGGCTCATTCCTACCAGTTTCACCTTCAGACCCAGGCAGTCAGCTTCCACACCATGTTTTTATCAACTGCAGCTGCATTTCCCAAATATGCTTAATTATAAAGAATTACCAGGTATGTGTTTATTGTGGGGGGAGGGCGGGGTGTTAAAATATGCACTCTCAGTCTCACCTCACAGAAATCTAGTTCAGTGGGCCTGCAGTGAAATCCTGGAATCTATATTTTTCACAAACACCCAGATGATTTCCATGATCAAGCTTAGTCAATGCTATGTACCACCAGAGGTGTTATGGGATCAGGATTCCTTCAGAAGCATAATGAACTGGGGCTAAGGCCCAGTCCTTCCAGACAGACCTTGCAACCAGTAAAGCTTCCAGGTCACTGCTCTCCCACTGTCTTCAAGCAAAACCCCCTCATCTTCTGAAGCTCCGACAGGCTGGCCATACACCTCTTCTTATTGCTGGGCTTCATTCATGAAAGACCTGGCACACCTTCCTTCCCTCTACCCTAAATGACCTGCCATCCTTCTGATGGCTTCTCTGACCTCATAGATTACCCAAACAACTCTCCAGCCTCTCAGATACTTGACCTCCTTGACTTCACTCATCTTCACTGAGTTCATTTACTTCAGCCATTCATTCAGGAGGCAAAACCCAGAAGCCCGACATGCCCAGTAAGTAATTGCTCAACTCTGAAATCTTCCACTCACATGTCCCTCCCTAACTACATTCTATTACTCCATCATTCCAATACACCCATTCCTTGACTTCATCAACACCTCTAGTCCTTTTCTCCTCCCCATCCATACTAGATACCTTCACCTATCATGTTAATCACTCCCTAGTCAATACTTTTAATTACTCTGCTCCACTGTCCTGCTGCTGCTGCCTAACCCCTGCAAACTCCAACCTTGGCTCAATTCAACTACATGTCTTTTTTTTGCTCCTAAAACAAGGCAGCTGAATGTTACTGGTGTCCCAACCAACCTATGGTCTCTCACCTCAACAGAGCTCTACATACTACTTCAAGATCATGGATGTTGCCCCAAGGCCACAATTCCTCTTCTTGATCTCAACTGAATGTCAAATCTCCTTGTTTTCCCTCTGACCTCTTCCCACTTTTAGCAGACAACTTCCCTCTCTATTTCACAGAGATAATGGAAGCCACCAGACCAGCACTTGCTTCTAAGCATCCCATCAGAAAAGGCAATTGTGTCCAGATATTCATCGTAAGGTCTGTTAAGCCCAATGATACCTGTACTAGATCTTCTACTGATCACTTGGTTATCTGAAGGAAGCTGCCCAGTGATAATCATTACCAAAGTAAGCAATAATTCTGGTGAGTACCTTTCTGGTGAAAAGTATAAAAATAGCCTCTCAAAAATGGCCTGCCTCTCAAATAATCTTGCTACCTGAGAATCTGTAAGATGGGAAGGAGTTTTGTTTTTGTTTGTTTGTTTGTTTTAAAGAAAGAAAGCTGTCTTACCTGCAGGCATTTAACAAGTTTAAATCCAAACATAAAGTTACCATACATCAATAGAATTATAAATCCCAAGCCAAATAGTGAATTACCTAATAACTGTTATAAAAATTCAAAACCAGAGTCAGTGAAACAATACTGTTATGATCTGTCTTTCACTCTTACCCAAACTCTAATTTGTTGCTGGGTTTACAAGTTTTTTCCTGAGGGCTTTGTTCCCTTCCTTATAATATTAATAGCTAACATTGATTTCTTTTTGTGTGTATTAATTTTGCTCCTCATAATGATGCTGTGAGATAAAAACTATTATTTTTCTCCATTTACAGCTGAAAAAATACTTAGATATGTTAAATAATTTGCCCAGGGGCTTACAGCTGGAAAGTGACAAAAGTAAAAGCAAAACAGAACTGGAACACAGACTAATCTATGTGCTTTGGAATAGTGATTATTATCAGAAACTTCCCAGGAAATGCAACATTCGAACCCAGCATTCTTATTTTTTATACTCCAATATATGCTTAAAAACACAAACATGAGGAATCATCAAACAATATTATTGAATATTTCATTCACATCAGAAGGCAGTAATAGTAAGAGGGACATTTCTATAGTCAGATCATGTAAATTCATATCTCAGCTCCACCACTTTCTTAGCTGTGTAACTTAAAAAATTTCTTAACTTCTCTAAGCTCAATTTTCCTAACTAAAAATAGTAATGATAATGTAATACTATCCCACTTTAGTTAAGAGTTCTCCCAGATATTTAGAGATAATGTGTGAATGCGTTTAGCAATGAACCTGGCATAGTCAGTCTCAAAAAAAGTGAACTGTTATCATAATAAGTATTCAAAGTATCAAAGCCCTGCACCTATGGATTCTAGACTGAGCCAGGTGTCAGGAATGCACCATCAACAGGACCAGGCTGTGCCTGCCTTTATTGTCTTGCAGTCTACTGGGGGAGTAGACATTAAAGGAAACAAACACGTATAAATGAAACACTTGGAATTTTGGTGAAGCACTAAGCAGGAAATGCACTTGTACTGAGAGAAGGGACAATGGTGCGGAAGCTTTACTACAGATGGGGTGATCAGGGAAGGTCCCTCTGAGTAGTGAAATTTTAGCTGAGACCAGATATGTGGGAAGGATCTTTCTATGAGAAGAGTAGGGGTTGGATGGGTTGGGGGAGTACCAGGAAGAGGGGAGGGTCTGTACAGAGAAGAGTTTGGCATGTTTGAGGAACTAACAGTGCTCCAACCTAACAAAAGCATAGTGAGCAAGGAGCAGAGGCTAGAGAGGGAGGCAGAGGAAGAAGTGTAGATGTGGGGCTATGTGCAGTGGGAAGACACTAAGCAGGACGGTGATGTGATTGGTTTTAAATTTTTGGTAGGATCACTGGCTGCAGTGTGGAGAATGGGTTAGAGGAAGGCAAGAGTGGAAGCTGGGAGACCAGGTAACAGGTAGGGTCAGTCATCCAGCTGAGAGAGAATGGTGGTTAGATTAGGAGGGTGGAAGGAATAGGGAATTTGTGCTATCTGAAGGCTAGGCTGACAAGCCACACTGATGGAGTGGATGTGTGGAAGAGTCACAGATGACTTTCAGGTGTCTGGCCTAGCAATGTGAGGACAGCAATGACAATGAGACAGGGAAGGCTGGAGGAGAGGGGAGCGAGGGGTCAGGAATGAAGAATACAAATTTGGAAGTTTAAAAGGAAGACAGAGATCAATTTTGGGCATGTGACATTTAAGATCCCTGTGAGGCAGCAAGTAGAGATAACAGGAAGGAGGTAGCTGAAAATGCAAGATTGGAACCAGAGAAAGGTCTGGGCAGAAGGTATAACTGAGGGAGTCATTTGCATCCCGAGGGTATTAAACTCCTGGGAATAGATGAGATCATTTAGGGAGAGAATATGATGAGAGAGGGGAGGTAATCAAGTGAGAAAAGAAATAATAAGAAATCAGGTCAGTAATCTAAAACTGAATATGGTGATGCAGCCCATAAAATTACACACTAACTGCCTCCAATATGTGCTTAATAAATGCCTGCAGAAAAATTAAAAATAAACTCTTAACACATTCTTTAAGCCTTTAAAAGAATAAAATTCTCATTTAGGATTTTCCCTACACCTGCTGTATATTTGGGGCATAAGAAAAAATTTTGAAGGCCTCTGTTTGGATTGTATTCAAAGGAATCTTTTTCCTTAAGAGCAAAAGCAAAAACTTTTTCAAAAACTCATAAAAATTAAAAGTAGCCTACTTGAAATTCAAGCCTTTAAAAACGCTTACTTGCACAGTATATCCTGCCTGTGAACATTCTGCTAATACCTTAAGATATAATTTTTCCCATATTTATAATGAAAATGCAATTATATGTTTTATTACAGATGTCATTTCATCCTGAAAGATGAAACTGGTACTCTGAAACAGTTCAAGAATCACATGAGAGATGTAAAATGCTCAAAAGATCAAGGATTTATTTTAAAATGTTATAAAACAAGAACAAAATACTTAAGTGTACCTGCAAGGCCATCCAAAAACTGATAAACAAGGAATTGAAAAGGACAGAATTGCCAGGAAAATAAGTAAACGTAACAGCTACTCCTCAAGTGAAAACACATTAAAGCTGTAATTATATCTCTAGGTATCTGTTGACACAAAAAACTCACTATGCTCTTGAGGCTCATACTATCACTGAGAACTACTAAATTGAAATCACAGCTGTAAACATAACTCGGATACTTTGTATGTTTCAAAGATTTCCAATGTGACACAAGGGATAGTGCATAAGGAAAGTAACATTTGCCAAAAATGTTTCTTTCCTCAATTGTGAAGTTAAATTAAGACTGTAATTCTTTTTCCCATCATAAGACTCACTTTGTAAAATTCTTCTCAGATACATAAAGGAGAGGACTATCCTGACTTTTAAGGTATTGTTATCCTGGAGGAAATTCATATGAATGATGGAAAATGAGCATTCATTCCTTCATTCATTGAACAAATATCAAGTACCTGCGATGTATCAGGTGATTTTCTGGGCCCCAAGTTTACATCAGTGAAAAAGTCTAATACTTCTGGATTAACTGGGGTGGGGGGAGAAACCAACAAATAAGTAGGTATTATATTTACCAAGTGGTGGTTAAGTGCTATGAAGACAAGTAAGCTAGGATGAGAAGCACAAGGGAACGAAATGTATTTTACAATGGTGATCAGGGGAAGTCTGATAAGGTTATGTCTGAGCAACCATGATACCAGGGAACAGAGTTCAAGGCAAATTCAAAGGCACTGAGGCTTGAACTTTTTAAGGCAGGGGTCTCCAGGCCGGATGCGGCCCGCGAGACCCTTTCATCCGGCCCGTGGAAACCTTTTTATCTGAATAAAATAATATTAAATAAATAATTAAAAACAACATCTATGTTTTGATTCTTTTTTATTTGGACCTTGAGTGTGTAGTCGGCCCCCAAACTGCTGTTTGATAGTTAATGTGGCCTGCAGGCTGAAAAGTTTGGAGACCCCTGTTTTAAGGCATAGCAAAGAGATACATCCATCCAGCATAGCTGGAAGTGATAAGGGGGTAACCTAACAGACCATGGCAGGGACTTCAGATTTCACTTTAAAGTGAGAAGCTATTGGAGCGCTCTAAGCAGATCTAACTTACTTTTTAAAAAGATCACAAAGGGAACACAAGTTCTTACTCATAAAAATAAAACACATCTCTCATAATCTGTTTATAAGTGAAAAATACAATAGAAACAATTTTATAGTACAGTAGCATTTTGTTCACAGGAACAAAAGACTAAAAAAATAAATAGGATAAATACCAAACTAGTTTGTGGGATTGTGAATTTTTTGTTAGGCTTTTGTTTTTCGAGTTTTCTGCCTTAAACCTGAATTACTTTTGTAATATTTTAATGTTATCTTAAAGAAAAAATAATCACTCCCACCATAAGACTGCCTTAGTCTGAAATCCTACTTATGGGGGAAAAAAAAAAAAAAAAGATGGGAGGACATTTTCTCCAAAAATTAACCTTGTTGCCCATGCAACATTTGCCTGTTATGAAGTACTGAAGAAATCAAGCGCTGTTCAAGGTATCAAGGTCACAAAACCAACTTGGTTAATATTGTTTATCATTACATAGTAGCTCAGTTTTCTAAAGCAACTTTGATACCATCTTCCCAAGGCAGCAACAGAAGGCCCTTTTCATTAATTTCCTAAGGCTCTTTGATACCACTTTGCTGCTTCTGGATTTTTCCACTGTATGTCTTTTAGAAACAAATTAAGCCTGAATAAATTGTTCCAACTAATGAAGTGTGCTTTTGGCTCTTTCCCGTGGTTCAGAACTACCCGGCAAAATACCAAACTGTTTTAGGGCGCATTTTCTCTTAGTTTTGAAATATTGTAATACTAAGTTACTACAAATAAAGAACACCAAGATAACAACATAAAAGAGCATGTATAACTTAAACTACTGTAATGCTTTTCTAAATCGAGGATGTGTGGCGGTCTCATGAATGTACTATGTGTTTTTACATGACACAGATAAAAATAGACAGGAGTATGCCCTCCCTCCTCCTCTACCTAACTTCCCTTCCCCATCCCATAAGTTTCTCACAGGGCACAAGCTCAGGGCAGTCACTGATCATAAATGCAAACCACGCAACTCAAAATGACTCAGGCTCTCGCTTTCCACCTGAGTTCCACATTCCGTCCACTCCTCAAATCACTTCCAACAAGCTTCTGTGAATAACAATCCCAACCTAGGAAGGTTTAACAAGCCCCAAACTCCGCTCACAAGCCTCTGGCGGCACCCGGGAACCCAGCGCCCAGGTTTTCTGTTTTCAGGTGGGCCAACAAGGGTCCCAGGAGTCAGGGTCCTACTATACCCCGGTGGATCGAGTCCCGGTTCAGCCGCCTCCCCGGTCGAGCGGACGCTCTTCAGGCCAGAGGCAGGGGCTGGCCCAGTCCCGGAGGGCGAACGGGCCCGCGGGAGTGGCAGCTAGTGGCTCTGACCGCCCAGCATCTCCGCCCCACGTCAGTCAAGCCGCCCCCCGCACTCCCCTCCCGGCTGTCGGGCGCACATCCCCAGCGCACCCTGAGACACGCACCCTCACGTGGTCAGGCCACCTGAGGGCCCCCCACTTCCCCTCCACAGCCCCCTTGTCGCTCCTTTCGCAGCTGACCCCCCCAGGGTCGGTGGCACCGCATGCCCCCAGGGCGCCGGGGACTAGAGCTGGGGGCGGGGGCGATGACAGATGGGCGAGGGGCGGGGCTCCGGGGGGAAGGGGCGGGGCCTCCCGGCATGGGGGTGCTGGCGGCTGACAGAAAGACCCGGGACACCGGTCAGGAGGGGCCGGCGTACGCTGCGGGCAGGGTCGGGGGTCAGGCGTGGCGGGAAGCAGTTCGCGCAGACGCAGGGGGCTGACAGGCAGACACACACGGACCCGGGGGGCTGACAGTCGCCGGGGTACACAAGGCTGACGGGCCGCGGCGGGCGCTCACCTGGCAGCGGCAGCGGCGGCGGCGGCGGCGGCGGCGGCGCCCGCAGCTGGGCCGCTCTCCCCGCGCTCCGGGCGTCCCTCCTAGAGGCTGGCCGGCCGGCCGGCGAAGGCCCCGCTGAGGCGGCGCCGCCGGAGCCGCGGACTGCTGAGCGGCGGGGACGCAGCTGCACCAACCGACTCCGGGCCGCTCGGCTCGGCTCGGCGGCGCTCGGAAGCGCTCGGCCCCGCTCGGCCCCGCTCGGCTCGACTGAGGCGTGGCCCGAGGCCCCCCGCCCAAGTCGCCTCCGGCGCCCGGGGGGCGGGGCCTTCGTGCGGGCGCGAGCCCCCTGACGTCGCGGGGAGCGCACTTTGTCCCAGGCGCATGCGCGGGAGGGGGGGTCATGCTTTCACCCACGTGGTTCCTGAACCGGGTAGGGGAGAAGGGGACGGGGGCGGATGCTGTGGCCCCAGAGGTTCCCGGCTTTTGTGCTCCATATCCTGGGCTTTCTAGAGCACTACCTAAGGAAAGCCGCACCAGGCTACACTTTCAAAAGGATGCAGGCAGGACAGGGGCCACAGGCCGTCCCCTCCTACCTCCTACCCAGGTCCAGTGGTCCCTAACCTGTGTCACCTGGAAGTCAGTCTTCCTTTTATTGCACCAGCGCTTCACTGCAGTTTTGAAGCTCTTCATTTCCTAACAACTACTGATACAATTGCTTTCCTAACTTTAAATCTTCAAGTAAGGGGAAGCCGGGATGGCTCAGTGGGTTAAGCGCTCACTTTGCAGCTCCAGGGATGGAGGATCGAATCCCGGCCCCGGCCCGTGTGGACCCATGTGCTGAGCTGGGGAGCTCCCCCAGTTCAGTTCTCTCTCTGTCTCTGTATCTCTCTCTCTATCTCTCTCTCTGTCAAAAACAATAAATCTTAAAAAAAAAAAAAAAAGGGAAAGCCGGGACGGCTCAGCGGGTTGAGCGCTCGCTTTGAGGCCACGAGGACCGGGGATCGAATCCCGGCTCCGGCCCAGGCAGGACCCACATGCTGAACTGGGGAGTTCCCACAGTTCGGTTCTCTAACTGTCTCTGTCTCTGTCTCTCTCTCTATCTGTCAAAAGTAAAATAGAAATAAATATG
>PVKE010049158.1:0-11320 GCA_004027555.1 Craseonycteris thonglongyai | reverse complement strand
TCTCTGTGTCTTTGTTACTTTCAGTTTTATATTCCACCTATAAGTGAGGTCATATGTTTCCTGATTCTTTCAGTCTGACTTATTTTGCTTAATAAGATGGTCTCTAGGTCCATCCATGTTGTCACAAATGACTGTATTTCATAATTTCTTATCGCTGTCTATGTATTTTTTAATCTCTTCTTTTATTTCTACTTTGATCCAGTCATTTTTTAATAACATGTTGTTTAATCTCCATGTACCTCTTTATATGTGGTTTTTACTGCTTTCTTTCTGTGGTTCATCTCCAATTTCAAAGCTTCATGATCAGAGAATGCACTTCATATAATTTCAATCTTCTTAAATTTACTGAGGCTAGCTTTGTGTCCTAGCATGACACAAAGAGAATGTTCCATGTGCACCAGAAAAGAATGTATAATCCTGTGTTATAGGATGAAGAATCCTATAAATGTCCACTATGTCCAATTACTATAATGTATCATTTAAAGCTGATATTTTCTTATTTATTTTCTGTTTGGATGATCTGTCCATAGCTGTCAATGAGGTGTTTAAATCCCCTATTATAAATTTTTTTTCAGTTTCTCCTTTTAGATCTGTTAGTAGTTGCTTTGTAAATTTTGGTGCTTCTTTGTTGGGGGCATATATATTAATAAGTGTAATATCTTCTTGCTGTATTGTCTCCTTTATCATTGTGAAATGACCATCTTTGTCTCTCCTATTATCTCTTTGATCCTGAAGTCTGCTTTCTCATATATAAGTATGGCTGCAACTGCTTTGCTCTGGGTGCCATTTGCATGGAGTATGGTTTTTCCACCATGTCACTTTGAGTCTATGTTTGTCCTGGTGGTTGAGGTGTGTCTCTTCTAGGCAGCATAAGGTTGACTTTTGTTCTTAAATCCAGTTTGCTACTCTGTGTCTTTTATTAATGAGTTCAGTCCATTTACATTTAAGATGATTGTTATACGAGGATTTCCTATAGCCATTTTATCTTTTGTTTTCTGGTAGTTCTCTTTTTCAATTGATTCTTTGTTTTTTTATTTCCATTGGTTATTTTAGTTTGATGGTATTTATGACTGTTTTTTTTTTCTGTTTTCTCTTCTTTTATTATTATGTGTCCCACTTCTAAGTTCATTTTCAGTGGTTACCATGGACTTTATATATATATAAAAAAGTTTTATATGTGCAGTGGTTCCTTTTCTTAAGGATGTCTCTTACTTCCATTCTCTTTGGAATTTTAAACCTGTACTTCCTCCCCTTTTATGGTTTTGTTGTTTCAGTTTATCCTTATTTCCTTTTCTTTTTTGTTTCAGGTCCAATGGGTTCATTCAGTATTTCTTGAAATACTGGCCTTGTGCTGGATAATTTTTTCAGTTTGTGCATGTCTGAAATGTCTTTATTCCTCTTTCATATCTAAAGGATAACTTTGCTGGGTACAGAATTCTTGGTTGGTAATTTTTTGCCTTTAATATTTTGAATATTTTATTCTACTCGCTTCTGGGTTCTAGAGTTTCTGTCAAGAAATCTGATGATAGTCTGATGGGCTTTCTTATATAGGTTATGCTGGTCTTTTCTCTGGCTGCCTTCAAGATTCTTTCTTCATCTTTGACCTTTGATATCTTCAGTATAATGTGCCTTGCAGATGGTCTGCTAGGATTCAAGTAGGTAGGGTCCTGTGTCTTTCTTGAATTAGAGGTTCCAGTTCTTATCATAGATTTGGGAAGTTCTCATCTATTACTTGTCTGAGTAAACTCTCTGTGCCCATCTTGTCCTCTGCTCCCTCTGAAATACCTATTATTCTTATATTATTCTTTGTAATGGAGTCAGATAGTTCTTGTAGATATCTTTCATTTCTTTTAGCTTTTAGGTCTCTCTCTTTTTCCTTCTGTGATGGTTTCAAATTTCTGTCTTCAATTTCACTAATTCTTTTCTTCATCTTGTCTGTTCTGCTTCCTATGCTAGCTATCTTATTTTTCATTTCTTTAAGGTGTTGTTTATCTCCAGAATTTCTATTTGCTTCTTTTTTATAGATTCAATTTTTTTTCTGAGATCACTTAACTCCTTCTGTGTACTATGTCAGTTTTCTTTGAGCTCTTTGAGTGTTTTCAAAATTGCAGTCTTGAATTCTCTGTCATTTAGCTCATATGTTTCTGTATCTTCAAGCTCCTTTTCTGGATATTTTTTCTCTTTCTTTCTCAGCACCTTTGTTCACAAGGGTATTCATCACTGTTGGCATAATTTTTTTCCTGGACATGAGCACTTTTCTCCTGGTAGATATGAAGAAATATTTCTTTTACTTCCTAGCTGGTGTTGATGCAGTGTCTTATAATATTTTCTCTTGTTTATTTGGCTTTCTCACAGTGGGAGACTTCCTAGAAGGTGGGCTTGTCTTTGACTCAGTTGACCTGGTTTCTGTATGCCTCCTCATTGGGAAGTTATGGTGGGCAATGGTATTCTATGCCTCCAAATCCACTGCAATCAGAAGCTGCCACACCTGGATCCCTCTGCTGGCTTCAGCAGGAAAGTTGGGGGAAAGGTTTGTTGGGAAAGGCGCAGGTCTGTTTGTGTCAAATGGTAATGCCAGCTTTCCAGCAGCAGCTCACTGAAGGCAGGTTCTTGGTGAGATGAGCAGAATGAGCCTTAGGAAAGAGCAAGTGAAGCAGCCAGGTTCTGTGTCCAAGGCCACACAGTGCTGCATTTGGGGCCCCACCTCACCGAGGGCCATTCTGGAATTCAGCCACCAGTACACTCCCGCTGCTGGCACTCCAGCCACTGGAACACCTGTCTCCTGCTCTGTTTGACGGGTTCATGCTCCTTGGGCTGCCAGCTCCAGCCACCCAATCCGCACATTGGCAGTCAGATCTTCACTCTGGTCACCTGCACTGATCTCTGACTGCTGTTGGTGCCTCACTCTGGCCTCCTGCACCATGTTGTAACTGCTCTTGCCATGCCACAGCTGCTACCCCCATACTCTCACCAGGGCTTCTCACCACAGCAAACCACACCTGCTTATACCATCTACCCTGCATTCTGGCTGCCTGCTCCTTCATCTTTGTCCATTCTAGGCCTCCAACCCTCCCAGAGTCTTTCTGCACCTGGACCTACGCTCCCATACTCTTACCTCAGTCAGTCTGTCCTCTGCTGGTCTCTAGGTCAGCCTCTGGGTCGGTCACCAGCTAGGTCTGTGGGCCACACTCTGCAGCATATCTCTTCACTCCTCCCTTTCTTTCTCTCTCACTTACCTCTTTCTCTAGCTTTAGGTACAGTATTTTCTTGCTATGGGTTGGTCCCTCAGTCAAGGCTATGTGTTGCTTAGGGATTCTTTGGTTGGGTTTAAGTTGTTTAAATTGTTGTCTTTCCAGGAGAGGTTTCAAGAGCTCCTCTCATGCTGCCACCTTGATGAAGTCTCTATAATTTTTCATACTACCACTGCAGGCAACAAATAAAGATGGTCTACTGTCTATTTGAAAATGACAGATCAGAGTGACTAGGGAACACAATTCACCACATTCTTGTGTGGCATATATTTATTTATGAACATAAAGGACATTATCCAAGTCTTCATTATTTCTCTGGTTGGGAGACACTCCCAAATTAAGGGACTCCTGAGAAATCCAGGCTCCTCTATGCTGAGGTCAGGCTTCCTGCCCTCCGCATGCACATGGTGTTCTCACATTGGCTTTTGCTTCAGTCATAGACACCTGGAGGAAGAAGGGGTTGAATCAGCTGCCTGGAATTTCTACCTATGGGTTCTCTGTCCTTTCTAAAATATGTTACCCACTTGTTACTCACTTACTCGGTAACAGTCTACTCCAACATCTCATCTCAACACTCAAAACACATTTTTGTAGTCTGATTTATTTCTGTTTCTCTCTGATAAGGACACTTATGTTACAGTTAAGCCCTACACAGTTAACTAGGAATAATCTCCACCATACCAGCACCCTGAAATTTGTCAAGCCTGCAAAGTCTTGTCATATGAGAGACACTCACATGTCCCAGTGACAAACTTGTACGTATTCCTAAGGGTTACCATTTGGCACATTATAATTTCCTGCACATCAGTACCTTGCCTACAACTCAGCAATTTGTGAACAGGTTATCTGTTCCTGTAGTACTGGAATTTATGTGTGTGAGAGTGTATGTGTTTGAACATGTGATTATGTGTGTGTATGAGCATTTGCTAATTTCTTTGCACATGTGTGTTTTGAGTCTCTGTGTTGAGTTCCCAGTGACTCATAGAATAAAGATCATCCCACATGAAAATGAGAACCAGGCTCTAGGAAAAACTCCACCCACAATAGAATAAAATATGTTTCTTATCTCTGTGCTGGATGCTGGCCAGAAGAAAGCTTTGTGCCATGGACACAAAATTCTTAGGGATGTTCTTTTTTATAGAAACTTACTTTTGTGAGTGCCTCAGGTAATAAGTGTAAAGATACTGAAAGGTCATTGTCCCCTTTCTCCCAGTGACCACCTTGTCCCCAGATGTCCTGCTCCCAATAAGCTGCATGAGTCAGGCTCTGTACTGGTGAAGGCTCCAAGAGAGGGACTGAAGGGGATAAGATTTATGGGAGCTGGTAGTAGTGCACATCCAAAACTTTTCTTACAGAGCACAATCTGGACTCTAGAGAGACATCCAACAATCAGATATTCTTTCTGTTCAGCTCTGTCACCATTAATAACACAATTATGCGAGGGAGACAATGCCATCCTAAACATCAAAATTCTTCTTCAGGGCACAAGGATGGGGCTGAGCTGTAGGTGCTGCTTATGATCCACAGACCACAGGGGAACATGTGCAGAGGATGGCTTGGAATGGGTTTCTTGAATTAGCCTTATATTTCTTCTCCATACACAGAAAACATCATGTCATATACTTTACTTCCTACTCTTTTATTTTTGTGTGCATTTGTTACTCTTTCTATGTGACTGTGTCTGCTAATGTGTGCGTCTGTGGTGTGTGCATCTGCACCTTTTATCATGTGTAAATTTTAAGTTTTAGTTTGTTGATGTAACTCTATTTGCTTTACACAGCACATGCAATTGTACACATGTCAGTGAATGTGTTAATGTGCATGCTGTGTACCAGTGTGTATGTGTAATATATTCGTATATGTGTTTTTTAGTGTTGTTACAGTAGTTTTATGAAAAGGCAAGGCCTTAATGCTTTCTTGTAACAAAATGGTTCAGCTGCTGAAAAATATGTCTTTTGATTGAAACATTGAATTCATTTACATTGAAAATAATTATTGATAGATAATGTTGATATTTCCAGTAATTATTCATATTTATGAACTTTTTTGCCTTAAAAGAAGTCCTTATGACATTCCTTATAATACTAGTTTAGTGGTGACAAACTTCTTTAGATTTTTCTTTTCTGGGAAACTCTTTATCTGTCCTATTCTAAATAATAGCCTTGCTGGGTGGGGTACTCTTGGTTGTATGTCCTTGCTTTTCATCACTTTGAATATTATATGCAAATCCATTTTGGCCTCCAAAATTTCTTTTGGAAAATCAGCTGACAATCTTTTTGGAATTTTCTTATAAGTTACTAGTAGACTTTACAATTCTGATGTTAGGATTCTCTCTTTGTCTTTCATGTTTACCATATTATGAAGTGTCTTGGTATGGTTCTGTTTGGGTTCAACTTGTTTGAGATTCTCTATGTTTCCTAGGCTTGTATGTTATTTCCTGTGTTAGGTTAGAGGCATTCTCAGTCATTATTATTTTTAAGTAGGTTCTTAGTCCCTTGATTTCTCTCTTCTTTTTCTGGTACCCTTATCATGAAAATGCTGTTCTGCTTAATGCTGTCTTACAGGTTTCTTAAACTATCCTCAATTTTTTTATTACTTTTTCCATTTCACTCTTCTGATTTCATGTTTTCTTCTACATTGTCTTTCTAATCACTGACCTGTTCTTCCACTTCATCTAATCTTTTGTTGATTTCTTCACCTAAATTTTCTTATTTCAGTAATCATGTTCCTCACTTATGACTAGTTTTATTTTATAGTTGGTATGTCCTTTTATTATGCTTACTATCTCTCTTGGCTAACCAGACATACCATTTTAAATGAACAAAAACAATGTTACTGTCTTGATTCAAACAGTACATGTGGTCAGCCTAGTCTCACCAAGTTATATTCAAGGTTTCAGTAGGCTGACCATGCATACTATTTGAAATGGGACAATACTGTTGTTTTCTGTCTCATTTAAAATGGTTCATCTGAGGATGCTGGGATAACTCAATAGGTTGAGCACTTGCCTTGCAACTACAAGGTCAAGGAATAAAATCCTTACCCTGGCCCATGCAAACCCATATGCTGAACTCCAACACAACTGGTAACTGCCTAGCCTTATGGTGAAGGTTCTCATCTCCTGCATAGGAGGCCCCCAGTTCAGTTCCTGTCTCATGCAGCCCCACATCCACCTGTGTGGAATGAAACTATGTTACAACTAATGATGTACAACTATGGAGACTGCTCTGGACCCTCTCCCATTCTCTCTCTCTCTCTTTCTCTCCCTTCTCTCAAAACAATGAAATGACTTTTTAAAATCAGGATCAATTGAAAGATAAAATTATAAATTAGACTTGAATACATTTTAAAACATTTTTGTGCCTAAATGACTATTCATAGAATAAGGACCAGCCACAAACAAATCATGTGGCCTCCTAATGACTGTATCCAGAATACAGTACAGACCCTCAAAATTCAACTGAAAAAAAGCAACCCATTTACAGCAGACAAATGTTTATACAGATCTTTCATCTCAGAGGATACAGAAATGGGAAATGATCTAAGATATGATACTTCGCATCACTGGTCACTATGGACGTTCAAATCAAGACCATGGTGTCAAGCCTGTGCTCTCATCACAGTGGCTCAATTGGAAAAAAAATTCTGATAACACCATCCTGACTGGATGTTTTTTCTCCTTCTTGCCCATTCAAGGGGAAAGCTTCTTTCCTTGCTAGCTGAATGTTCTTTAAATTTCCACAAAGCCCTGGAGTGTGTATTTCTCCTCAGACAGACACATGCAAACCCAGGATTCTGTGAATGTATCTTCATGATTATGGTCTGATAGTTGCTGTAACAACAGCTGTCTTCTCCAGCTGTTACTATCTTTGGTTCTCTGTTCTATCATTTGAATATTATAGATATGTAATGTAAGTGATATCTTGCACTATTTGTGCTTCTGTTACTAGCTTACTTCACAGAGCACAATGTCTCCTAGGTTCATCAATGTATGGGTTAGGATTTCCTGACATTGATTTCTGTTTCAAGAGAATTTAATTCCTCCAGTGGTTCCTTGATTGTGTTTTCTCCTTGTTGTAGGGGTTTTATGTTCTGTTATCCCCACAGAGCATCTCTGTCACTAATTTCCAAGCTGTATGCCCTTTATGTTACATAATGGCTGTTCGTGTTATTGGTGAGGGTTTCTCTCTGACCTGTTACCAAGCCTTGTTCTAAGGCAAGGACATGTTCAGGGTCTGGACTGTGTTATTTCAGGTGTTCACTTCTCCATCCCAAGTGTTCCTTTCTCCATTTCAGAAGAACTGCTGGCCCTGCCTGATATTCCTGTTCCACTCAATAGCAGATTGTCCTTTGTGTAAGCTGTGGTCTCCCACTCAAGCAATAGTTTTTTAAGTGTCCTCAGCTCCAAGTTCTACTGTGTTTCCATGCATATTGTCATATTTATTCTGTACTAAAGACAATGGATGAAGTGTGGGCATGTGCAGGCAATGAATACTGACTCTCCCGTATTTAGCACCACTTCAGGAGAGTGGGAGCTGAAGTCAATTCTTCACAATTGTTAGACACCAGCAAGAGGGTCAGGGCCCTTCTCAGTCTATGCACTCTGGATGATTCACATTGTGATCCTTTGCACAGTGGCTTTTTGAAATGATTGTGCATTTTTGTGTAAATGGTGTTTTTCTAGGTCTGTGACACATGGAGACCTCCCACCCAGACAGGATGATACTTGGTCCCCTTTCTTACTGCAGCCACCAGATTTCCAGACCAATGGTACATTCTCTGTGATATCATTTATCTGATATATTGAAAGAAATTTATTGATATGCATTTAAGTCCAGCTGTCTTATTATTGTTGCTGTGTATGTTGTAAGAATAAGAATCATATTTCTTCAGCTGTGTACATCTCCCAGTTGAGTAGCTCTCTGTGTAGCATCTGGTAAATGGATATATTCCAAATACTCAGTAGCAGGTAAATAGAAATATATGTACTGTGTCCATTCTTTGGAGAAAGACTAAGCACTTAACCCGGGTGAGTCTCATTTATACCACACATTGAAATTCCAGCTATCACATTAAGAAGATAAACAGTACAGTTACAAATACATGAAGTGTGATTCCATTTGTATGAACCATAAAAAAATAAAAGCTAATGTGAGGAAATTCAAGGGAGACAGGAGATGCTTTGGGGCAGGATGGTAATAGGCTGACATGGGGAGGAATGGCAGAACAACACAGGAAACACCACTCTAAAAGACTGATCACCATTTTCTTGTAGTGGTGGTGGGAAGGTGAACACATTCCAATGCTTATCCAGTGTAAATGCTCAGTATATGTGGTTTATTACACTATCAGGGATTGCAACTGACACAGCTATAGCACAACAAGGTGGTTACATAAAAATGCAGATGTCAAAAGAAAAAGGTGGTTAAGACACAGATAATGACACTTTACATGGTATAGACTCCTGAAAATACACATGTGTGACCCTAATTTTCTCCCCATGTTATCAGTAAAACCTGGAAGGCAGCAAATCACACACAACCTCAGTACAAAAACAGGATCTTCAAACTTCACTGGGCATGTTCTTCTCTGTCCTGGAATTGGTTCAGAGGAGCAGTTGGATCTAGAATGGAGAAGAAAACACAGACAAATGAGGTCACTCTTACCTGACATGTGCTCATAACTTTCTGTGATTCTATTTGTACATGTCATCTATGAAACAAAGGTAAAACTGACAGCTACATCACATGATTTGTGTGTATATGTAAAAATTGGGTGTGACATGAATACTGAGTTTAAATTAGAACATAGAAAAATTGGGTGTGACAATGAATACTAAGTGTTTAAATTAGAACATAGAATAATAAAAATTATATTTTTTCAAATGTTATCATTGCCACATTGTTGACACAGGCACTCATTCTTGCACTGAGGTTCTGCAGATGCCAAAGCACAGAGACCCCTATATAGTGCAATTACATGCAAATAGGAGCTTTTATAATGATGAAAAACAGCCAAGCCCTGATCCTGTAGCTCCCAGAAAAGGGTCCCAGTCCTAGGGTTTCTAGGTGTACCCATTTCATAACCAGGATTGAACAGGAATGACACACCATGGAGACTGGACTGAATGAGGTTTTTATCACTGCTATTTTCAGAGATTATTTATGGAGAACAAGAGACATTGAGTTAGAGAATGTGAGGGGAAAAAAACAGGATGTATGTCAGTTTCCTGATAAAGACTAACTGTATTTGTAGGCATCCTCTGTGAAGTGCAGCTGGTGGAATCTGGGTGAGACTTGGTGCAGTCTGGAGGATCTCTGAGACTCTCCTGTGCAGACTCTAGATTTACCTTCAGTAGCTACTGGAGGAGCTGGATCCACAAGACTCCAGAAAAGGTGCTTAAGTGTGTTAGTCACCTTAATACTGACAGAAGTATCATATACTATTCTAATTCCATGAACGGCCAATTCATCTTCTCCAGAGACAATGCCAAGAACACACTGTATCAGCAAATGGCCAGTCTGAGAGCCTAGGATACTGTCGTGTATTACTGTGTGAGAGACAAAGTGAGGGGCAGTCAGTGTGAGCCCTGAAACAAACCTTCCTGCAGAAGACAGGATGGCTGGACTGCAAGGGGACCTCAGGACACCAGGGGGCGCTCAGGACACACAGAACACATGGAGCAGCTCAAGGAGCAAGTGGTGGTGAACTTGGAGGATCGATTTCCAGTAGAAATTTTTGTTTATATAGCTTTTTTTTTTCTCTGAGATCTTTTTCAGGTCACAATTCTGTCTTTACTTCTCAAGTTTCTGAATTATAGACATTTATTCTAATAGAAGAAAAGCATTCTCTCTCACACACACAGATAGAAGACAGCCACTTGTGACCATTTACTCTTACGTGTAATCCAAATTAATCACCAAATCTCAAATAAGTCAGCTAAGTCTATATTTAAGTTCTATTGTACTCAACAGTGCAGCTAGCAGCACACAGCCCAGAGTGAGATGTTTCTATCATGTGACTCAAAATTTGTCTAGAATCCTCCCTTGGTCCATTTTCAAGTTCTTTCTAAATTTACAGGTATTTTTACAGCAGCCCTCTACTCCTGATACCAAAACCAATTTTAGTTTCCATGGCTGCTGTAAATATTATAATTTACCTGAACTTGATGGCCTAGAATAAACCACATTCCTTCTCTATAGTTCTGGAGGTTTACAACCTGAATTTAATGTCACTAGGCTGAGATCAAGGTGCTGGCATGGCTACTCTCTCCACAAATAAAAACAAAATCCCACTGTGGAATCCATGTCTTCATCTTCTGCACCTTACAGATTTATTCTTCATAGTACTTGCTGTATGGATTGTCCTTTCATAGTCACACCTAGCAGTCAGGCGCTCCTGTTTTAACATGGCCTTCTCATTTATACCAAAATCCCTTTGATTCTTTATATAACAACACATGGATTATAATTTGTTTTCCTTCCTTTGGATTATCCAAAATACTCTTTCACTTGAAGACCTTACATTTTTACAGTTAACATTACCATGATAGGTAACTCTTTGAAGAACTGGAACCCTGGCTCTGACATCTTTCTAAACATGATGGAGAACTGTGCTCACAGAACACCTAGCTAGTATTATTTTACATAGAACCCCCACCTGCTATTTCTGGTCCATGATGGTGCTGTGAATTTTCAGTTTGATATTTGTATCGTTCCCTTCTCCTCAGAGCCAACTGCTCAGAACACGTCCACAATTCATCTTAAAGCACTGTAGCTGTCATAAATGTCACTAGACAGTGAGGTGACCAAGCTATTCCACCACAGTCTCAAAACAAGACCACCTCGATCTCCCAATTATGGTATTCCAACGAATGTATGCATATCTTTTTATTTTGTTCTTATCATGCTAATATTTGTATTATTTCCTATTAATTCCAAAAAATTCCAAGCACTGATAGAGAACTGAGAAAAGCATGTGTTTATTCTCAATTTTGCTTGTAAACAGTTTGCAGAAGAAATATATGTACTTTTTACTTACGCTTTAGTATAGGCAGAAGTTTGTACACA
>PVKE010049157.1:0-11352 GCA_004027555.1 Craseonycteris thonglongyai | reverse complement strand
ACACACACACACACATACCCTGCCAAAAGCTCTGAGAGAGCGGGGCCAGAATTACTTCACTAGTGAGGAAATCTAAAGACAAAGAGCTAAGTTACACTTGACTTAGGAATGGAAAGATGAAGGAAGGAAGGCAGACTTCAGAGCATTTTGAAGTTCAGGGGGAAGTGAGATTGTTTTTTTCTTAAACATTTGTTTCTTTCCAGGTACACTTGATTACTCACTGTTAAGTAGGTGGAAGTCAATGAATGGGTAGGAGCCACGGCGTTCAACAGGAACCCCCGTCTGACCCCTTAATCGTACATCTCCTAGAAAACAGAAGATCCAAACAAATGTTTGAAAACATTGCCAAATGTATTCACTTACCCTCTGTAAATCTTCTTACTCACTTATGTCACTAGAATGGACACCAAATGTCAGAAGAAAAATGATTTTCATTCACCTTACTTAATAAACTTGGCAATGCCCTAAGAAATGAAGCCACATTCTTCCTTATATTTGCCGGGTAGATGGGTCTGTACATTTTGTGATTTACAAAGTTTCCACAGTCTTTTTAAACTTAGCAGAAAGGCCACAAAGATGAAGCATCTTAATCTGAAAGGATAAGTGGTGTGCTGAGATTCTAGTTTTCATTCTTAGTAGAAGTTTTAATCACCCACTGTGTCATTTTGCTTGGTTCCAGCACAACTGTTTTCTGACTGACATCTACTGTCCTTGTTTCTCAGCTTGTTTCATTGATCTGCTTTAGAATCTGCTCAGAGGAAGGCCAGCCTAGCTCCAGGTACTTCAGAGACTTGGCCTCCCTCAGACCTACTGTAGTTTGTAGAGTTTCTACGACTTTTTTGAAGGTTTCCTTTCATATCTGTGTATACATTCCTTTCGGTGTGTGTCCTGCCTTCCCAATCAGGGGAGATAATGAAGTAGAGTGGAGAGAGCCTGGACTTCAGAAAAAGGTAGGCCTTGGATAAATCAGGCTCTCAAGTGAGCCTCCATTGCCTCACATTACAGTGTTATTGGTTGAAGAATATAAAATAGAACTGGTTGCCTGGGAATAAATGCTGGTTTTACTTCTGTCTACACTTCTGCAAAGCAGGATCGGGCATATTAGGTTTTGCATTTCTCCATAGTGCTTTGTGTGTTATCTGGTACTTAGCATTCTAAGTGAATGTCCTCTGTGGACAAGAATAGCTAGAAAGACTAAATTCCCAATTAGTACATCTACCATGGAATCAGAGGAGAGGTAAAAATACGTAAGGCCTAATATATTTATGGAAGATCTGAATCAGGAAAGGTTTTAGGTCCATGACTAATGAGTCCATTCCCATAAACCAGTGTGTCCCAGATAGGAGATGACGCTGGAGCCTCAGGTTGTGAGTGGTGAGGAGCTCCAGGTTGTCTTCCTAACTAACTCCTGGAGTGAACACGGTCTGAGTGAGATTCTCACTGGCTGAAACACACGCAATCGATAGTGTTTAAAATATTCCTCATAGATCGGCCTTGTGTATACTTGGGCTTATTCACTGTAAGCGCTGAGCCCTTGGGTAATTTTCTGCTTTGCATTTTATATTGGTACCTTATTTAATGCTTTGTATTATCTGATATTGTCATGACATATTGATATTAAAGAATGTCACCAATTATGGCATGTAAAAGATTGAAAAAATATTTAAAATATGAATATACTCTGACATCGAAGAAGAGAATGCTGATAGCATTTGATAAACTCATAGGTGTATGATCAATAGTCAGAGGAAAGCCCTGGGGAAAGGGTTTGAAGTGTTTACATCTCCCAGCTGTTGTCTTGAACACCCTCTGTTTATAAATCTCTAAAGAGGTTACAAAGCACATTCACAGACATCACAGTATGGTTATTTTCTTGCTTATTTCATTAGACCCTCGCAATAGCTATGTGAGGGGAATGACTATTATTCTCCTTATTTTATGAATGAGAAAGTAGAGTCCCAGAGAAGAAAGTGAAGGACAGCTATTCACCCTCCTAGCCTCATCTCAGGGCTCAGGTCGCTTGAAGGCCCTCAGCAGATGTCTATTGACTTTAATTGACTGCCTGAGTTTATGGTGTTTTAAACTTCACATAATTAGCAGGGCTAGTCCTTAAATCTAGGTTGTTAATGGTCTTAAGCAGAGCTCTCTCCTCAAAGTCATTGGTTTCTCACTTTATGCAGTGTGCACACCTGGTTTTAAAATGAAAACAAAAATCACAGGCTGCATGCAATAGAAGTTGGATTTTTAATAGCCAATGAGAAAGTACCACATGTTAAAATGATGTAACAACTTTGGCATTGCCTCTAAGTCTAAATGAATGTATATTTTCTGAACGGCAGTAAGAAAGCCATATACTTGAAAAGCTATGCAGAGAGGAGACTATGTTCATTTGGATGACAAAGATGGCTGGGCTTGTAAATTTGTTTACCTGTCCAGTCATCCCTTTAGGCTTCTCCTTGGAGTTTTGAGCTCACCGATTGGAAGTCATTTTACCACCTGTGTATTTTTCTCAGTATTACCAAAGATCCTCAGGGCTCGATTTCCCAGAAAACTTTTGTATAATATTAGTATAGGTTTTAAGGCTGTTGCCAGAATTTATTCCATTTATCCAATCTGAGAGTCTAAGGTAGAAGAGGCCCATTGTCATGTAAAAATTTAGATTTGGAAAAACTGAGAGGAGACAGTGCCACATGGCAGAATAAATTTTTTAAAAAGGGGGTGCTATGCTAGGAATCATGGAAGTCCCGCTAACTAAGAAAATTAGTATTTCACCATCTTTGGTGACCTTGGGCAAATTAATAAGCATTTTGAGGTCCGGTTTTTAATATTTAAATTAACATACTTAGAGAAATGTCATCAACTCTACAGGGTTGTTGTGAGGAAATGATGAGGTGCATGAAAATAACATGGTTGTTAACATTTACTGAATACTGACACTGTGCTTAGCACTTTACGTGCTTTTTCTCATATCATCTACCCAATAACCCAGTGCAGTAGGCAGCATTATCAGACTATTCTACAGGTAAGAACACTGAATCCAATGGAACATTGATGATTTTTTCTGAGCTCATAGAGCTAGTAAATATGGGGCTTGAGTTCAAACTCAGAACTGGCTTCAAACTCCATGTTCTTACCCATGCTCCTATATTATCAGCATAAAAAAATTTATATGTAACCAATTAAACATTAACTTTTTAATTACCCAAATGTACACTATGATTGCTATTTGCCAATAGACCAAATATATATTCATCATGGTTTTTGGAAACTGAATAGCAGTGGAATTTACCCCTTTGATGAATTTAAGATTCCATCAGATAGATATTATTTATTTGAATAGCAGTCCAGGGGAGACAGGCTACAGAATAATGTAGAATTTTCATAATACAGCCTACTTTTGGGAAAAAAGAAATAAATAACAGTGAAGCAAACTGATAGCAAAGATACCTAAACAAACAAATCAACAGCAGCAACAAATACAAAACCCAAACCCTAAAGTTTTCTTTCAGCTCTTATACTCTCTATAACTACAATCAGTCTGGAAGCAGATTACTCATGAACCTAATAATGGCCTTTACATATAGTAAATAGTCGTTTTAGAAAAGGACTAAATCATGTTAAAATTATTAGTAAGGCAGGAGGCAGGACAATTTGTAAGTGGGCTAACAATGCATTTTAGAAAGTTTTGCAATGTGAAAAGTTAAATGCAAACAAACCAAACATGCCATATTTGAGCATTCTATTTAATTGAAGCTCTAATGTGGTAAAATTAATGGTTTAAGTATACTTCTAACATAGAAAGATCTTGCTCCTTCTCCTGGCTTTCATGAGACCCTTCTGATACCATATTGCTCAAATACGGTATGCTTGTGGAGAGAGGTAACTAATTTAGTAACAACAGTCCTGGAGAAGCAAAGTCCACTGGCTGATGTCCGAAGAACAAAACAAGTGGTGTCCTGCTCAACTGCTTTTACTGGCCTGTGGTCTCAGGCAATCATCTATTTACCTGAGGCCTTATCTCCAAGCTAAACAATTATTTTGACTATTCATGAGACCCTTGTTTAATTTAAGTGACTTTCTGGCAAATGAAAGGTGCTATGGAACCAGGGTAGGAAGCATTGACAGCTCAGTTATGTCCTCAGTTTGTTCTTATTGTGTTCCAAAATGAAACAAACAGCAGGGGAATTCTTATTTTGAAAGCACTGCTTCTCTTTTGCCCCTTCAGGCTGAAAACATAACATGTCGTCCTTGGGTATTTAAAGCTGCAAACACAGGCAGAGAACTGAGCTAAGTAGCTCCAGGAGCCAAGACCTGGAGACAGTCACTCACCCTCCCAAGGGACATGGTTCTGGGATGAACCTCTTGCCCACTTGGCCTCTTGAGCTGTCTCTGTTTTAATAAAAGCTTGTGCTAGGAAGCAGACGTTATGTGGCCTCTTATGTAACTGGCAAAGAGCGTGGAGACGCTGATGGTGATGACAACTTACAGTGGCTGAAACACGGGCCACATGACAAGAACCAGACTCTGGCCCCAATCATACTGTCAAGGTCACTTCAGGGTGGGGATAGAGGGTAGGAAAGGGATAGAGCAGTAACTACTGTGCTCCTAATGCATCTGAGATGAATGAAGAAGACCATGGTAATGGCTGCAGGAGACATGGCATAGAGATTCATAACAAGGGTGTCACTGTAAATGAGGAAGATGAAATGGTGGTAGTGAAAGAAAAGATGCAATCTTGGAGTAGCCCGAATATAGTGGGAGAGAAGACACTATCATGAAGGTATCCCTTTGAACTTCCTTAGGCATGACTAATTCATGTCACTGCTGCAAACTTGCAAAATGAAGGCAGAGAGGACCCAGAACCCAAATCTCAGACAGGAACTTTCATGAGGCACTGTCTCAGCTGGCTGCTTTGGATATTTCAGATGACTACTCTCAATAAGCAAAGTAAATTATTTCTCCAAAGATATTTATCTAGCCAAACAAAGAGGAAGTTTGTGCAATTTAATCACTCCATAAATTTATGGGCTAATATAGGCAGCCAGTTCAGATAACTCCGGCAGAGCTGATCATTCTGAGTGCTAAGAGCTTGCCTGAGATCCAAGATGGCTGATTGGACCCCAGTTTCTCATCTGGAGGTTCATGCTTTTGCTTTACATTCTTGAGAGCCTCTGGGTCTGTCTAGTCACAAAGGATGTATGTTGACATAGCTGAGTAGGAGGCTTTCTGTCCAGGGATCTGTTGCACTAATTGTGTATTTCTGGACTGTCACAGAGAGCTTTGCAGGTAGGAAAGAGAGATACTGGGAATTGTACAGAAGCTACACTTTCGGCAAGAGACAAAAATAAAGTTTTCCTTGAAAGTGAAAGTTCTTTTTCTTCTTTTTAAAAACCATGATCTTTATATCAAAATTAGAGAAAAGGAAAATTTCACCAAGTTAGAGTCTCTATAAACAATGCTATACTACATTGTAACGTTAGCTTAGAATTATTAAATACTTAGGACAAATGTGCATTTTGGGACTTGAATGCTACAAAAGCGAATATTAGATAGCAATGCTTTAGTTTTTAAAGCAGGTAAAGAAGGTTTTAACTCAGACTAGACATTCTTTGGCATGATGATTTTGCAGAGAGAAAATGAGAAAAAGAGGTTTTAATCCCCAGGAAGACTGGAGTCTAATAAAAAAAAAGATATTGAATGAGAAGCAGCAAGAATGCCTAAAGAGGATTCTATGAAGCTGTAAAAGAATTTAAAAGAACACAATGAATATGTCTTCTTACAAAGATTGAGAAAAAGGGAGAAAATCTGGGGAGTCATTTTAGGGAATATGTGATCTAGGTCTGCCTTAAGTAATGTAAATTCCATTGGAAGCTTGTACATTATTCACTTATTTCCGAAATAATGCTTTTTAATCACCAGGATCTCACCAAAGCTAAGTTTGTTGTTGTTGTTGTTTTAATAAATGTATCACACACACACTGACACACAAGGCTTGGCACAACATAGATACTAATAAAACAATAGCTATTATTCATATTTTATTACTGTTCTTCTGAGATTTCTGCCTCCTACTAACCTCTTTCCCCCATGATAGCACTATTTAGGAGGATTTCTAAGTTAGGAACTGTTTTAAGGACTATAAGCTGGTTTAGTCCTCAACAATCCACCTGATTTTTTCAGGAATATATATATATATATATATATATATATATATATATATATATATATTGTGTGTGTGTGTGTGTATATATATATATATATATATATATATATATATATATATGCTGGTTTAGTCCTCAACAATCCACCTGAAGTAGGTGTACAGATCACCCCCATTGCACTGAAGAACACACTGAGGTTATAAGTGACTTAATCGGGGTCAGGGCCAATGTCTTCATTCTCTACAACAGTTATAGGGTATGATCACCCATGATGTTATTCATTACTCCCATGATCTTCCCAGGCTATTTCTCCTATCTATTTCAGGAGAGCCTGGTTAAGTAAAAGTGAGTACCAAAACTATATCATGAGAAAAGCTGAATGTTTGTCCTGGGGCTTCTTCATGGCAACAGTATAAGCCCAATAAACAGAGGTGCTGTGGTCCATGACTCAGGAACAAAAGAGTTCCAGTGCTGCAGTTAGATCACAGAGAACCTAGATGCCACTAGAGATGTAGGTATCTTGCAGGTAAATAGAACTTTTGAGTAAGTAGCCCAACAAAGGGGCCAATTCTAGGGTAGGCTCCCAGGGGGACCTAGATTAATTCAGTTCATTTTCAACAATGTTCATGTAAAACATTTTACAAAGTATTAGAAAGAAGATGGGGGAAAGGGAAATATAAGATTCATATAAGATGGCATCTTAGTACTCATAGTTAATAATCTAGAAGAGAGTCATGGAAATGAGCAAATATGCTATAAGCTGGAAGGAGTCTAACTTTTAATGATACTTGGATGTTTGAGTTTGGATCCCTCTCTCAGAAGTGTGAGGATTTATGATTTTTATATTGATAAGCAACTTAGAGAGTTCTGGGTCTCAAATGGCTTCTTTGCAATCCTATAAAATTTCACTTAGTAGTACTTAAGAGAATAATTTAATGTTCAATTTAAAAATTTAACATAATTTTACACGTTAAAGGCCTTCACATTTTAGAACAATAGTTAAAGGTGAGATTTGGACTCTCACATTAGGTCTCTAGTAAGCAAATTTCTGTGGATACAGGCAAATAATTTAAATTAATAAGACTTTATTCAGAAATCACGTTTTATTAGGAAAATATGTCATTTGTATTTGATGAGTATTTTAACCTTCTGGAAAAATAATGTGTAAAATAGGAGAGGTAGGGAGGAGAAAGAGAGAGGAAGAAGGGAAAGAGAAAGAAGGGAGATGAAGAAGATGAGGAAAGAGGAGAATATAAAGAAAGTGAACATGGAGAGTCATTGAATCCTGGGCTGAAGAAGAGAAAGGTGTCAGGTTTAATTCTTAGGTTTCTGCCTTGTATAAATGGATGACTGGGCATGTCAATCACAGAAAAAGGCAAATCTCAAAAAGGAGTTATTTCATGTTGTCCACTTAATTTATAATATTTAATATAAAGGACCGTTATGATACATGATATTTTTAGCAGGTGATACAATGGTAAGAAATCTTGGGAACAGTCTTCACTTCATGGAGTTTACAGTCTATGAGAGGGGATACTACAGAACAATTATATGCATAAATATAAAATTGCAACTTTGAATAGTGGAACAAAAGAGAAGTATATTGTGTTAAAAAATTTGTAATGGACTTTACCTTGCCAGGGAGGTTGTTGTGAACTTTCCTGAGGAGGTGACATTTGACCTGAGATCTGGTGAATCAACAGGAGTTAATTTAAGGTGAATGTGTGTCCCAATTTACCCTAGAAAGTCTTGATCTATGCCTGCTGTCTTGCCTTGGTGTAATTAGTAGTAGCATCCCTTCGCATTCAGAAGTTTTCTTGTTTGATCATATATTACATGGTCACTCTGAGTGCAGCAATCCAGCAGCAGGAGTGCACAGCCAAAGGTCCCATGACAGGAGGATGGCATATATCAGGTATCACAACAAGGCCAAGCATGCCACAGCAAAGAGAACAAAGTGAGTGTGGTGGGGGCATGGGTTAAAATGGTTGGAGAGGTGTAAGGGTTTTATAGAACAGGCCAAGGACTTTGACTTCATTCCAAGAAAATTAGAAAGCCATTAAATAATTTTCAGGGGAAGATGATGTTATCAGATTTTCATATTGAAAAACAACTTTGGGCGTAGTATGGAGAATGGACTTGGGTGGAGGGTAAGAATGACTATTTAGGATATCACTCTAATAGTCCAGGCAGGAAAAGAGGGTAGCTTGGAAAGGGTGGTGGTACTGGTAGATTTCAGAGATATTTAATAGGTAGAATTAACATATGGTGAAGAATTGCATATGAGGGCTAAGGGAAAGGGAAGCATCAAAGATAATTCTTAGATTTCTGGTTTGTATAAGTGGATGATTGGTTGTGCTAATCACAGAAAAGGGAAATCTAGAAGGACCAGATTTGGGGGGAAAGTTTGGGCACTCAACTTTGGCCACATTTAGTTTAAATGTTACTGAGGTTTCAAAGTAAAAATGTTAAGTAGGTAGTTGGACATATGGGTCTGGACCCAGAAGAATTGTCTGAGATTGAGATATCAATTAATTTATAAATCAAATGAAACTATGGGCATATAAGAAATTGCCTAGGAAATGAAGTGAGAGGTGAATAGGGCCTAGCATCCAGCCCGGAACAATGGTAACATTTAATGTCTCACTGGGGAGGAGAATAGAAGTCTCTAAAATAGGAGGGGAAGCCTTGGAGGTAGGAGGAAATTCAGAAGCTCATTATATCATGGAAGGGAGTAAATCAAGAGGGAGGTAAAGGTTTTCAGATAGAGCTTGGTGAAAAGGTAAGGGAAATGATAACTGGAAAAAATCCTTTGGATTTAGCTGAGTGACTGTAGTGAGAAATAAAAGCAGAGACCTTTTGGACATCTCAGAAAGTTGAGAATTTGGGAAGGTTTTATTAAGGAGCTGATATTTAAATGGGTCTTAAGTAACAGGTAAAATTGTGAAAAGTAACACTTTATAGTGTTGGCTTGCAATTGATTTACTTATGACGGTTGAAATGAAGGGAAGGGATATTTAGAGAAAAAAATCATGCTGATTTTAAGATCAGTAGTAATCCCTGAGAATGAGATTAATAAAAAAATATATGTAATTTGAAAATTGCACAGAGGATAAAACAATCCAGTTCATGAAAATGCGTGTAAAATTTTGCAAAAGATAGTGATACCCTATCTAATCACTTTCTATACTTAAACATACTTGAAGAAAAAAATGTCTAATGGAAATCATTGCCAAGAAAAATATTTGTTGGAAAGAAAAGAATGGACACATCAGTGAGAATAAATATAATTAATAAGATAAAATGCCGACCAAATCTCAGCGTCACTGAATAATTTCTTGTGGTTTTTGAACTTTGAATAATTTGAGAGAAGCGTTGTCATGTAATTGTTTGTTTTCATGTGCTTCTGAACTTCCTGTTTCTGGCCGGGAACAAGGACAAACTTGCCAAAATACTGCAAGAAAAGATGTTGCTGATCACAGGCAGGAAATACTCGAAGTCCCACGAGATAGCTTGTTCTTAGGAGACTTGCACACCAAGTCTGATGACCTCAGAAGGAGCATCGGGCCACCACACTCACTGCTGGAGCCTGCTCAGGGCCAGGGTGTATTTGGGAGTTCTTCATTGCAGGCATCCATGCCAATACGGCACTTGGGATTCTTTTAAGCTCCAAGTGTTGTTCATACTTTTTGTTCATTTTTCAGAAGGGAAATAGGTGGTAAAAACTGGGCTTAGTAAGGAAATGGCTGAAGTGATTATATGATAGTCATGTTATAGAATATAATTTGCCATGAAAACCAGTAACTTATATTTCTATAGTAGTAGCTAAGATTCATTGAGCATTTAGTATGTGCTGGGTAATGTTTGAAGTAGTTTTCATAAATTAACTTATTTAGTCTTCTTAATCACACCCTCAGATATAAGTGTAGTCATTAATATCATACCTGAGAGATGGAAGTGTTCAATCACTATTCAAAGATGACATGGCCAGTGAGTCTGATGGCAGATTGGAAACCAGGGTGACTATGACCTCAACTAAGATGGTACAATCCTGCTAAAATGTGTCTTGCTTGGAAGTGAGCATGGTAGTCTATTGTTAAGGGAGGGTCGACCCTATATATAATAGTATTTAAAAACTGCTTCACAAAGTAAAGAAATCAATAGCACGAGGAGCTATTTACTACCTCAACAAACTTGCCCTTCACTCTTCTGGGCTTTATTTAGTCTTCTGTTTTGTTAAGTAGGGATAATAATATCTGCCCTGTATACCTCATAGAAGGTGGGAGTTAAATGAAATCACAGGATAAAAGTGCTTTGTCAATCACTTTGTGATAAAACTTTATTAGTATTAAAATTCTCACTGTTTTTGCTATATAACTATTAAACATATACTATACTATATGTTATATACATTTTATATTTTATATATTATAAAATTAATATTATTGCTATTTCTATATAAATCTAGGTCAATGTTAAAGTGTATTCAAAGTGAGGAACATTATTTTTTGATATGTAGTTAAGTGTAAATTAAGGGTGCTGCAGTCCAATGTGCTTGGAAAGCATAGAGGTTTAACAAAAATAAACTTTAAAAAACTTGCAATGTTATCATATAAATTGTATGCTCCCAACCCCAATCCCCACCAATTTTATATGTTGAAACTCTAACCCTCAGTACCTCAGACCTCAGATTATAACTATATTTAGAGATAGGTCCTCTAAAGAGGTGATGAGGTTAAAATGAGGCCATTAGAGTGGGTCCTAATCCAGTAAGACTAGTGTTATAAGAAGAGGAAACTTGGACGTGTGAGGAAATGCCAGGGAGCATAAGCCATGAGGAAAAACCACATGAGGACATAGCGAGAAGGTGACCATCTGCAAGTCAAAGAGAGAGGCCTCAGAAGATGCCAAATATGTTGAAACCTTGATCTTAGACTTCAAATGTTCAGAACTGTGAGATAGAAAATTTCTGATGCTTCAGACATCTCTAGTCTGTGGTATTTTCTTACGATAGGCAAAGAAGCTGCTTCTACTGGCAAAGAATTGAGGGGTTCACTATTCCAAGCTTCATCAGGGGCTTCCCATTTGTCCCCATTCCAATTTTCAGGATCACTTCCTTCCAATCAATGCCCTCACTGTAACAGTAGACACCCTGCAATGTTGGGAATTCAATTTGTGTTGTCATTGAACC
>PVKE010049156.1:0-11353 GCA_004027555.1 Craseonycteris thonglongyai | reverse complement strand
ACAATTTCAAGATCGAATCTTCTCAAAGGAAGAAAATAAAAAATAAGTCTGAACTGAGCAGAGTTGGGGGAGGTGTAGAAAACTTTGCAGGTACTTTGAACACATGGATATTAAAAGTATGACCAACACATTTTTCCCTTTACCCTTAAGAGAAATTCATTCCTGAACTATTAATTTAAGGAGCAGCCAAAGTTGTAGTAATCCTTTTTACTTTGGATTATGAACTAAGAGATTTACATGGACCCAAGATTGATAATATATTGCTATTTCTTAACAACTACTCTGCAGCTGGATGCTGTTAGAGAAAATTAAAACATCTTATACTCATACATCACAGTTTTTGAAATTCTTTCACATTCATAGACTCATTTATATTTTTACAGGTCTTCCTACTAGAGTTTTGCTCCATGTAAGTAGGAGAGTGATAGTATTTATTTCTGTGTCTCTATTTTTATATTAATTTATTGTTAAGTCCTAAGCAAATGCTCTGTGAATTTCATTGAATTTGATCCTCATAGCAACTCTGGGAAAGGACATAGAATTAATAGCATGGTTATCAGACAAATGAGAAAACTGAGATTCATAGAAGTAAAAGGACTTCCTCATACAAGGTCACCTCTTACACAATTCTTATACAAGTTGCCATTTGCTTTTTCCATCATTGTTGTTGAACTTCTTCCAGGAAAAAACTTTAAACTAAATTAGTATCTTAACACATTGCTTTCATTGATACATCATATAGCTAAGTCCTCAGTGTTGAGGTTCTCTAAGTTTCAAAGCATTATAACAACTAGGAACAAGAGAAGCATTTTTAATGATAATCTTATATTGCATGCTCTTGATTTTTTTTTTAATGAAAGCAACGAACAGAGCACAAAGTGAAGGGTAACTTCTTCCTCCATTTTTCATCCAGGCTTTCCAGAGTAACAGTTTCCATTTTCAGTGCTTCCTTTACTAGATTAGATGCTCCATGCCTAGAGCAAAAATGTCCATGCCCTCATATGTTATAAACATGATGAAATGCTTAACAGTGGCTTGTGTACTGAGGCAAGAGGGAACTGAAACCCCCGTGATCTCTGTGTAATTCATATAGGTTAACCTAATGACAAAAGAACTTTAAGATTTCTGAGGCCCCCCAAAAATAGAAGTTTATTCCTTGCTCAAGCAACATCTGTCTAGATGTTCTAAAGCAGCATCCTGGGTGACCCAGGCTCCTTCCCTCTTGTGGCTCCACTCTCCTCTTGGACCTTACAGGCCTTTGATTCAACTGGAAGAGAGGGAAGAGGAATGAAAGAAACTGGCCTGGAAGTGACACACATCAATTCTACTCATATTCCAATAGCCAAAACTCAGTGACATGGCCATCACCATTTGCTAAGTAGCCTGGGAAATACAATCTAGCTATGTGTCCCAGAGGAAGAGGAAGCAATCTTAAACTACATGGGTGTAAGTGGGAAGAGGAAACTCTAGCCCTAACTAGGACTGAGTTCTTGACAAATTGGCCAGGTAGAAATAGAAGTTTGATTTAATTACCGGTAGATTTGAAGAAATAAAGAAATGTGACATTTCTCATACACCTGGACTTTGGGGATAAGATGCTACCTGCTACTGCTTTTGTTTCATAATTTATCAAACCTGGATCACACCTGTGTCATCTCCTTGCTGTAAAAAAATGAAGCATTGGGTTCATTTACACTTACTTCCACCTTCCCTCCCTGCTTTAAACCCCTCAATCAATTTTGGTGATTATATTTATTTATATTACAACTTGAACTATGACAAGTAAACCCTGTTCACTAGCTTTTCAACTTTAACCAGTATCTATTGACTCCTTGCTATGAAATGTGAGAAAATTACTCCCTTGTTCCTTTTTTCAGCTTTTTTTTTCCCTTCTTTATTACTTTTATTGGTTGCTCTTGTTATTTTATATTGCCAAGGTTTATAACCTTTACATTCTGTTCTATAACTCTAATCTCAAATGTACCAAGCTTTACGAATAATGCACAAACTGAAAATTACAAAATGGTATTCTCATTACTATGCATGTGCAGCTATCATTCAATGTAGAAGAGCCAAATGGTGTGGTTTCAAGCACAGAGAAGGAAAGGTTACTCCTAAGCTATTAAAGCATTGTTTGTAAACAGAAAAATCTTTTTAGTGTCTTACTTTAAAGCAATGCTTTTAAAACTTGACTTTGTACACAGACCACTGCAAGATTTTGTTAAAGTGCAGTTGGTCTCAAGTGAGGCCCAAGATGGTGCACATCTAACAAGCTCCCAAGTAATGTCAACGGTACTGGTCCACAGACCACACTCTGGGTATCAAGCTGCAAATGGGCCCTCATTTCATTCCTTTTCAGCTTTATCATTTTTTCTGGGTCATAGTGAACATCTAGGACATGCACTTTCAGCCTGTGGGTGGCCCAGGACAGCTTTGAATGAGGCCCAACACAAATTCTTATAACATTATGCTATTTTGTGTGACCGTTTTTTGTTTGTTTGTTTGTTTGTTTTAGCTCATCGACTATCATTAGAGTTAGTGTATTTTATGTGTGGCCCAAGGCAATTCTTCTTCCAATGTGGCCCAGGGAAGCCAAAAGGTTTCACACCCCTGTTCTAGTGTTTTGAAATCCATTACTATCATCTTTCTTGAATTCTTATATCCATCACTTTTAAGGCTTTTAATTAGAAAATTCAACATGATGTTGGACCTTCATTTTTAATTTCCTACAAAAGGACAGTAATGTCTTATCCAGGGCTACTTTTAAGTCACCAGTATGCTTTGAGATCTTCAGGTGAAAACATGTTAACATTGTTAGCTTAGTACTCTTGCATTTAATTCACACACATCCTCTAATACATTCGATCATTTTTCCTGCCTTAAACCACAGAACTCAAAGATTCCAATCAAATGGCCAGAATGTTTCTGAAACATCTTCATCAACCAACTCAACTGTCTCCAACTCATGATCCCCACCAAATATATCAAGCCATGGTTTTAGCTCAGTTAACCAGTTTCCCCCTTGACATTTGGCAATTAGACCTGATCCTTCTAAAGCATAATCCACACCCTTCCCAAGAATATATCTCAATTTCTTACCCAGAAAGAAACATTATAAAATTGTTTTCTTCATTCTTGTGACACTAACAAATGGCACAGGGGAGAATTCATCACCCAAACATTTAAAACAGTCCTTCTGAAAAGGTCTAAATTCATTCTTATGTCACAAAATCTACCGTGAAGAGAAATGTGATAATAAATACACCCTCATTGGAAAATATTGTTGGGAGAAACAACAACAACAAAAAAAAGTATGCAGTTAATCCATTTTTAAATAACCTTAAAATAATGCTGAGGAGAGCCCCGGATTCTGTATCCAGAGATATGACTAGTCATTTTTTTCTCTAGCTCACAAATCCTGATTACACAAAAGCAATTATGAGAAAATGCATAATAAAACAGCAGGTGATGTTGAATGGAATTCAAAAACAGCCTAGGGGGAAGAAACAAAATTCATTCATTGTTAAGCAGCCCTAAGCACTAAACTTTAGGGAGAGTGGTGAATATTTATTGTATATATTTAGAAACTCAGGATGTGTTGACTTCAGATCACTCCCACCTCCATTTTACAGTTTGGGAAACTGAGTCAGCAATCCTCCACTGACCTCAACTTCGGCAGGATTTAAGCCCAGAAGGGCACTCAGAGCCCATGCGATATAGAAGTGTAATTAGAAAGCCCTCTTTTACTTAGCTGAATCACCTGGTGCCTCTTGCACACATCCATGAAAATTAAATGCATTAATTTTTTTAATTGAGTCAGGGAGAGTCTCATCTGCAGCATAATCAAGGTAAATTATATTAAATGTCAGAAGGTCCAAGACACAAAATAAAATAAAATAAATATTATTAAAAAGATTAACAATGCTCTAGGCAAAGAGTGAGGAACTGGTTGATTATCTTACTATTGAATCCATTATCAGCACTAGAACATAAAGGCCGAGGCAGAGACTGCCAATATTTTCTTTCTAGCACATAATTTTCTCCACTGAGAAAGAAAACTTACTAAAAATAAATTGCTGGTTGCTATTTGATGAGATCCTGACCTAAGTGCTTAACTCTTCAAACTACATTTTAAAGGTCCATTGGGAATTTTTTTGTAAAGCAGTATATTGTCACCAGGTGGCTATTGGCTTCAGAACATGTCACATTCTTGGGTCTGCTCCCACAATAAGAAAAAGCACCCACCCCCTTGCTTCCCAAATCCTGTCTGAATCAATAAAGGCATCTTCCAAAATTATAGCTCACTAGGGTCCAGGGCTTAATGTTAGGAAAGTTCTATGATAAGTTCCTGCCCAGGGTGTCTTCTGGAGAGAACATTTGATAGCCCGTTTGATTTGCAAACATTTATGCTCAGGCGTAAGAAAACTTCTAAGTTCATGGATTTTCAGGGACCACTGACACCTTCCACTTAAGGAAGCATAACAGGAACTGTAAGAGAAATCTTGGGTATTATGTAAAGCTGTCAACCTGAAAAATATTGGGTCCAGGGCAAGGAAGTTGGTAAGAGGGGGAAAGGACTCAGGCACTGGACAAAGAAAAGATGAGGCAGAATACAAAAGGACATAAAGCCCAAAGGGAAATACACACACAAAAAATATTTGTCCTATCAAATTTAAACAAATTATCCAAAGCACAAGAAGTGGCAACAGCTGAATGATTTCAAGAGAGTCTTAGGGACGTGGGAACTGCAGAACAATACATAAACCTATTGAGCTTCTACTTTTTTTTAAATGGCTTATACTCCATCTTTTGATTCAATGACTCCTGAGATCTCTCCCAATAAAGTATGGAACTCTACCCTTTACAACATTAAGAATTCCTTGGTACATCTATGTGTCCACAGTGATTCAGACCAGAAGTTGGCACATGGTAATATGTGAGCCAAAGCCAGCCTGCTGCCTGTTTTTGTAAAAAAGAAAAATTGTATTGGAACACAGCCATGACTATGTATTTAACTATTCTGTGTTGCAACAGAAACAATAACTCCGTGCTTAAAATAGAGTAGACTTTCCATTAACTGGAACTCAAACAACCAGCAAAATCTCAAGCAACTGGCAAAAAAGTTTTGCTTGAGTTGGTTAAGAGTGCTGGTTGGGAGAAGCTGGGTTGGCTCAGAGGGTTAAGTGCTCACTTTGCAGTCCTGGAGCCCAAGGATTGAATCCTGGCCCGGGTCCATGCGGACCCACATGCTGAGCTGGGGCGTGCCTCCAGTTCAGTTCTTGCAGGGGCCTATGCAGGAGGCTCCCAGCCCAGTTCCTGCCCTGTGAAGCCCCGCGCCCACCTGTAGAGTGGAACTATATGGAAAACTAATGCTGTCAACTATGGAGATGGCTCTGGGCCCTCCCCCTTCTCTCTTTCTTTGTCTGTCTCTGTCAAAAAAAAAAACCACAATAAAACAATAAAAATAAATCTTAAAAAAATAAAAAAGACTGCTGGTTGCTTGAGTTCTAGTTAATGGAGAGTTTATCTACACTTATGCATCATCTACCAAACCCCATGGATGCCTGTTAACTGAGAGTCTACTGTACTTACTATATGGCTCTTTACACAAAATGTTTTATTGACACCTGATAAAGCATCAGACTCTTCGGGCCCCAAAACGTGGTAACTAAGTTTTGGATAGCAATATAGTATGACTCTGGATTTGGCCCAGCACCTGTAGTCTAAAGAGGATTTTAGATATACTTTGTGCTGATAACATTCGACCTGCTCTACATAGTGAAACACTGTTGCATAAAGCTTCAAAGCACAGGCCCTGAAGTTGATGAGCGGGGTTCAAACCCTGACGATGCCACTTACTAGCAGTGTGACTTGGGGCAAGATGTTTACCACTTCTATGCCTGTGTTGGCTCATCCATGGCTGGAGCCACCCCCCTCACCATAATTCTGTCCTCTCAATATGGGCTGAACCCAGTGACTGGTTTCTAATGAATAGAATGTGGCAAAGTGACGGGCTATCACCTCTCAGATTGGGGTACACAAAGATGGAGGCTTCCGTTTGGCTCCCCTCTCTGTTCTCTTTTGTTTGTTCTGGTGGAAGCTAGCTTCCATGTTGGGAGAGGCCGTATGGAGAGGTGCACGTGGCAAAGAACTGAAGGAGGCCTCTGGCTGACACCCAACAAAGACCTGTGGCCCTCAGCACACTAATCTGCAAAGCACTCAATCCTGCCAGCTACGACTGGAGTGAGGTTGGACTCAAACAAGCCCTGCCATGATGGCAGCCCCAGCTGACGCCTTGAATACAGCTTTGTGGGAGACACTGCCTAAGAGGCCGCCCGCCAAGATGTAACGAAATTCCTGACCCACAAAAACCAAGAGATAGTAAATGTTTGTTGTTTAAAGCAACTATGTTCTTGATAAATTGCAATGAAGCAATAGCTGACTCTTATTATGACAAATAAGTTTATAGACATCAAGGGCATGCACTTATGCAGGCTAAATATTGAACAATTGTTAACTGTTATTGGTGAAAAGCTTTGTTTTTGTACTTCACTTCCACTTCCATTGCTTCAGTTAAAGTAGTAGTTAGGACCTTGAGCCAAATGCATCATTTTAGCAAGCCACCTGGCCACACTGAACTCAGTGTCCTCACCTATAAATGTGGGTAAGAAAATGGTACCACACTCATAAGATTTCCACATGTATTACATACTATATTAGTGTGTGAAGGCCACCATGCAAAATACCACAGATTGGGTGTCTTAAAGAACAGGAGCTTATTTTCCCATGGTTTTAGAAGCTAGAAGTCCAAGATCAAGGTGTCGACAGATTCGACTCTTTTTCCTGAGGCCTCTCTCCTTGGCTTGAAGATGGCTGCCTTCTCACTGCGTGAGCATATAATCATTTATTTGTGTGTACAAGTATTCCCTCTCCTCCTCTCCCCTCCCCGCCTCACCCCCCAACCTATCTCTTGTTACAAAACAACCAGTCATATTGGCTTGAGGTTGACCATAACAACCTACTCATTTTAATCTAATCATCGCTTAAAAGACTTTCTTTCCAAATACAGTCACATCCTGTGATACTAAGGATTAGGGCCTCAACATATGAACATATGGGGGACATAATTTAGTCCAGAACAAATGGATAATCCAAAGAAATAACTTGGAAAGATATGAAGCCCACAAAAGGCACAAAATCCAAGTTAGCTGTTATTAGCAGTCTTCCCAGTGTATATGGAATGTAGAATTTATCAAGCTATGAAAGGCTTCGAAGTCAAGCCTTTGGGCATTCAACCTATAGAGACTTAAAAGTCAAAATTCCTGAGAAAACTGGCAAACTAGATGAAAAGTTACAGATCAGAATCCACATCAAAATCTTACATTTTCTAATTTATTAGTTGATGCATTTACTAATTCTGAATCATAACATAAATGCAAAAATCTGGGATATTGTCTTACTGGGTACAGACCACAGTAAGGTATCAAAGTCAAAGCTGGAGGACATCTTAGGAAATACCTTGTTTAGTATTCTTACAGAAAAAAAATCCAAGCCGCACAGGTCATTGGAGGCAGGATTTGAACTTGTATTTATTCTTTCACTGAAGAAAATTAAATTAAATGGCTACTGTATACCAGGCATTTTGCTGGACATGAACAATATAATTGTAAAGCAAATAGACATAGACACTGAGACTTCTCCATGGAGTTTAAAATCCAGCTCTAGACAGGAAAAAACAAACAACAGAAAAACACAGTGCAGTAGAATAAGTTTTTGTCAGACACTCTTTTCCTGGACAACTAGATGTTATCCATGATGCCCCTTCAAGGCAAAGAGATTTATTCGTCTAGGAAGGTGTGTAGATCCCTTGAGCGATGGAAGAGTTCAGGTTTATGTCCAAAGTCAAGAGAAGACATTGAAGTACTCTCAACAGGGTATCGGTGATCAATAATGATTTTTAAACACACTTGTGCTCACTTCCACAGCCTGCATACTGATTTTTAAAAACTCTGGCCACAGAATGCAGAAAAGCAACTATGGTAATTGCAGAAAGCATCGCTAGGAGGTGATTGTAGTAGCCCTCGTAAGAGAGAATGGGGAGCTGAACCAAAAACAAAAAAAAGCAGTGAAGATGGAGAAAAGCAGAAAGATATGAAAGATGATACGTGGGTAAAACAAGCAAATCTGGGGGTTGTGCAGTTAGAATTGCACTAGGTGTCATGCAATGGAAGCCCACTGCAAGAGCTTAATCAAATAAGGATTTTATTACCGGTATTTTCACGTTACAAAAGTCTGAGTGCAGACTATCCAAGACTCTGTATCTGCTTACAGAAATCTTCAAAGATTCGCTTCTTCCTGGATTATTGCCTGTCATCCTTTGCGTGTGGCTCTTGTCTTCATGGTTGAAAAATGAGCATTCTACCTACAAGAGTAGTGTCTGTGCTCAGTCAGGGAGATGAGAAAGGGGGAACAAAGTATGAGCCAACTCAGTGTGTGTGTTTACCTCAAGGAAACCAGAGCATTTCCAGAAGTTCCAGGAGACACCCTCTCTTATTCCACTGGCCCATATTGGATCACACAATCATGACTCAAGGCAAAGGAGTCTGTGTGGAATGAGTGTTTTTATAGGAACACATTGTCAAGCAAAATGAAATCGTCATTCTACCAATGGATAATGCGTAGATAACTAGCAGTGTCTACCATAAGGACTGATTATAGATCCATATTTTTCTATAGCTATATCTGACTGGTCTGGGAACCTTCAAAATTCCTACTTTACAAACAAACAAACAAACAAACAAACAAAAACAACTCCAGCCATTTATGGCTCCTGTTCCAGTGATCATCTCTGAAACCATACAAGCTTTTATTATTCATTGATATTAGGTTTTCTGTTGATCAAAATGCAAAATGCAGAGTGCAGAGCCAAGCAATTACTATTTTATTTGTTAAAACTAAGATCTTTCTCTGCTTTGGGTTTGTTTGAATTTTTCAGGTTTGTCCAGAGCAGAAGAAAAAAAGCAAACTAAACATTACAAGGCACATTCCTCAGAGGCACAAAATACCCCAGCCCTAAAGAAATAACACCTTTTGGCAGGTTGCCATCAGTCAACACTGTTTGTTCTAGGATTGGATTTTTCATACACCAAGTCCCACAAGGCAGCAGGTCTAGATTCTTGGTGATGTCAGTAGCGTACTATAACTGTTCACATTTACCACTTTTGATATTCCCCACTACAAAATCTAAATGCTAAATAATTTACCTACAGCACTTGTTTTATTGGAAATACTATGCATGATTAATTTGGCCCTTGATAGTGAGATGCAAGCTGAATTGTTTCTATCCAATTGGCAGCTTCCTTCAACAGCTTACAGTATATCCATCAGTAAGCACTTGTCATTGCTTTCCTTGACACAAAATAAACACCAAATGACTCAGAATGTGTTTAGGCTTGGGATAATATTCACTGCCTCTGACTTCAGAAAGAGGTCATTTCAGAGAAAGCCCCTTTAGAAATACAAACTAGGCCCCTCATCCACTTGTGTGGAATGACACCATGTCACAACTAATGATGTACAAAATACAACTATGGAGACTGCCCTGGGCCCTCCCCTTCTCTCTCTCTCTCTCTCTCTCTCTCTCTCTCTCTCTCTCTCTCTCTCTCTCTCTCTCTCATCTCTCCTTTTCTCAAACAATAAAATAAATCTTAAAAAGAAAAGTTGTAGACATTTGCTATACAACAGTGTGCATATAGTTAATATTATACAGTTAAAATTTTTTAAGAGGGTAGATTACACGCTATGTGTTTTTTACCACAATTAAAAAGAAAAAACTTTGTCAGCATAGTTCAACTATTTGGATGAAGTTTAAAATGCTAATCTAGAATGTCTATCCCTTTGTTCTAGTTTTATTACTTACCAGTTATCTAACCATGAACAGGTCTCTCACCTTCTCTGAGCATGGTACTCAGTAAAATGATAAAAATAAATTAACTCTAAAGTTTTATGACTTTATGTTTCTCATTTGCTCAATGTAATCTTAATGATTAGAACCAAAATGATTGACTAACTGTCCTTAGACAAACCTAATTTAATATTTTCAAATAGCTCATGGAGACAACTTGTTTCCTAGTCGGTTCTCCTGTGCTGAATTTTATTAAGTTTGACACTCAGTATATCTGTGTGCCTCAAGCAGAATGGTTAACAGAAACCTATGAACCCATCATGCCCCGACTCATATGATGTTATTGCTCATAATCCTAATCCTGGTCCATTGTTGGCTTATCCATAATTACAGCTGCCTTTAAGTGCTTTTAGCATTAACATCAGCCCAGAGTTGCCGCTCACTCCGTACTTTAGAGAAATGGAACTGTGGGAACATTTCAAAGCAAGGTTTGCTGCCTTTTAGCCTGAAACACTTTTTAATTGGGTATCATTTGGAAATTTCTAAATCCCATTTTGGAGCTTCTGGTTACTATGTTACTTATTGAAGCCCAAAACCCCTAGTTATGAGGCATGTCTTAACTGCACAGATGTCAAAACAACAATTACAACCATCTCTGATTTCTTCACAAAATGAAGAGAGACATCATCTTGTCCTTTTTAAAATATATATCAGTAAAATCTAAAGATACCAAAGCTGTGAGAGAAAGCACTCATGAATTTGGGATTAAAATTGTACTTCTATTATAAGAGTTTTCATCTAGTTAGTGGGATTGTAAAATCACTGGGTTTTTCAAAAACCCACACTATGTAAATGTATGATCTTGGTGTAAGCATCCAAGTGCCTGACTAAAGACCTTAGTCATCTTTCCCTTCATCCTCTCCTCCACACCCACATCTACTCAGTCAACACACTATCGATTCTACCTCTCCAGTGATTTTGGAATCTACTCCCCAGTTACCACCCCCGTTACTGCTGAAGAGGCAATGAAAGATCTCATTACCTTTTAAGTGAGTAAGTGGTTGGTCTGACCCCATTCCCCACCTCCAGATTCTCCTACACACACACACACACACACACACACAGAGGAGATGGTTTTATTAAAAAACAAATTGGAGCTCACTCTACTACCGTATTTTCCGGCGTATAAGACGACCCCCTAATTTTACAGTTAAAACATAGGTTTAGGCCTATATTCACTGTATAAGACTACCCCCCACTTCCGAGGCAACACCAGTTCTTTTTTTAATTAAATTTTTAATGAATGACATTTTTCAAACATACCATAATATACCGTACATTGATACGATAAATGGAAGGTCTCTTCACAAATGGCAATGCCATGAACTTGACCGAGAAACAAGAAATCCAAAAGAGAACATTAACAATGATGGCATCATCTGGAAAGAA